>JARHVA010008024.1:155000-225000 GCA_037957365.1 Torreya grandis | reverse complement strand
AATATGGGTTATCATATGATGTAGCATGTTTAGAAATTAATTATTCTATTTTAAATCTATAGTTAAATGTGTATTTTACCTGGGTGGTATAAATTGTAGTCATTAGTTATATTTTTGGATAGATAATAATGTAAGATTCATTCATACATTTTATGGAATAAATGTATGATTTGATTACTCCTATGTTTAGCATGTTATGTGATATGATTTTTAGTAGGATGTAAATTATATAAATCTTGTGGTTAAACTATAAATTAATCAATCTTGCAATTATTAATATTGAGTAACGAGTGAGATGGACTTCACTTACTATCATCACAATGCCAGATGAAGGCAATCTGATCAAGTGGTGTATATGAATTTGATTTATCCATAGATCACCATTATTTATTACTAATTATTCTTAAAACATTGGCCAAAGTATGTTTAGTGAGACATTATCATTTCATGAGTATGATTTATATGTTTGTGTGATATCTTTCAAAAGAATGAGTTTTCTATTATACACTTCATGTTTAATTTTAGAAATCATATAACACTCGGGTACTTGGTTGTCTCTCTATATTTTCATACCATCACTATCTATTCATTTATGAATGGAGGGCCATTACTTAATGGGATTAATATATGGGATCATTAGTCTATGGTTGGTGTGTAAAAGCACTTGAATGATGCTCTCCCTGCCCATAATAGTACTACTATTCAAATGACATAGAGGTCACCACGGATACTATGTTCAAGAACTATGCTCCAAAGAGCCATGTATTTTATATGTACATTATATTATTTTATTTTATTAGAAACATTATCATGAAAAGATATAATTACTTATTTATTATGGATTGATAATAGTGGCTATATATTGTACCAGTAGTGGTTGTCTATTTATAATTACTTTCTATGTTTATATTATGTTGTGTTTCATATGTTGATAGTGATTGGTAATTATTAAATGTCACATGATTATTTACTATGAACACACTTAAATTATTTTGGATGATCACTACTTAGATTATCATGGTGTAATCTATTTTTAGTTTATGTGTTTAAAAAAAACATGTATCTCTAGTTAGAACCCAATGGGGTTGTTACATATGGTATTAGAGTTGTGGCTCAAACTCTAGGACCTAATGAGTCCATTATCATTTTCGTATCTTTCTATTTATCAAAAATGTTCATTATTAATGTGTGTGAGGTACATAGAGTGTGTACCCTTAGGAGCACTCATACCCTCTCAAAATTATTAAAAGGTTGGTTTTTCGAGTGTATCTATAGTGATGGTGTATGCGAGGTTGGGGTAGGTGAGTACATATCATAGTTCATGAGTTGTGAACAAGAGTTTCCTACCATATTTTGGATCATTTATATTGAATACCTTTAGAATGATTACATTCTTACTTGTTAATCAAGTCACCTTTGCCATTTATGTTTTATGTTGTGAGTGTTTTAAAAGCATGAGAAACTTCTCACTTAGGTATATATGCATTAGTTTTGTGCTTTATATACACAAAACCTAAGAGTGGGAAATCTTATGAGACCATTTTTTTTAGTTTGGTTCCACCTATTGTGCTATTAATTTTCTTATAGTAGAATGTATATGTCTTGGTTGAGAATTCTTAGCTAGTAGGAGTTGTTTATGGATTAACACCCTTATGTTTATGTGGATTAGGAATAAGTGTCATCTTTCATAGTTAGCATCGAGGTGAGTTGTCACTCCCTCACTTTCCTTTGACATTATTATAAACCACTGAGTGGATCCATGTTTTCATGATGTTGATTTAGTGTTCCCTTAAATGGAAACTTGTTTTTGAAATGTTGTTTTGACCTTATTCCCTTGAGTTTTTGAGATAGTGTCAACTATTTCTTGTTGAGAGAAGTTGTATGATTATATGGATTAATGCATATAAGTGGTTAGAATTTTTTCTCCTGGTTGTGGAAATAGGTTGTGATACTAAACTTACAAGATCGATAAGTGACTAGTGATTTGGCAACTTGAATTGCAATGTTTTATTTATACCATGTGAGGTTATTTAAGATTTTTTTACTGAGATGTTAGTTTTCTATTTTTCCACATGTGACCTTTTAGATTCACTATTTTATCTAACTTGTGAACTTGACTATGAGGAATGGCGAACCTTGAATTTTTATTTATTCTAGTTGTTGATAATTATTTTGTTATTATATACCTTTGTTTAGACTGATATTAGTCTATTTTTGAAGCATGTTATTTTGAAGAGTTATTTATGTAATTTTCTCTAGGATCATGTAGAGTATGGGATGTGAGAAACATCTTGGTAGTCTAAAAGGGCTAAGATAAAAATTTAAACTTGTTGAGTAGTAATCGAGAAAGCAAGGAGACATTGTCTCACATGTTCTTTTATAAAGTTGTAAGGATGGTTTGATCCTTGACCTTTGTATGTTATGTTAATTTTAACATTATTTCTTCTTAACTATGAATATAACACTATAGGTTAAGCTGTGAAATATGATACTAGTTATGTTGGGCCAGTGGCAACTTAATACAGTTCAAAATGCTTGTATGAGTTTTATTGAATATATGTTGGTACATATATTTTTATTTAGAATATAGTATTGCTTTTAATCATTTATTAGTATATAATTGTGATTCACTCAACCTTATGCACATTTTGGATATCATTAGGTCACCATGACCTAAGGGACAAGTGGTGAATTAGGAATATGAGTACTAAGTGATAGGAGTGGATCCTACTTAGTCTCACATTGACTCAGTAGTTAGTGAGTTTGGATCTGATAGATGAACTTGTCAAATTTAGTCATATGGCCATACACATATATACTATAGAACAATTATTTATTAATTTTGTATACATTGAAAATGTAGTATTTCTAGTTCCTATTCATCATCATACTTGTCAAGAGCTCTATGAAGTAGTGGCAGTATTGACATGTTATACTTATTAAGAGGTACATAGAGTAGTGATGTTATTAACTTATACTCATTATTCTTTCTAGGTTCCCTAAATACTTTTCACCAGGATGATGAAAACACTCTCTAGGCTAGAGAGATGTACAGAAGGGTTGGAAGGTTTCATGAGACTCTCCCTGGCCATATGTTTTTTGATTTTATGATGATCTCATGTAATTTTTTGGAAGTCAGTAAAATTTTCACTGAGGTTATGGATCTCAGAATGGTTATGATAGAACCATTTAGAGTAATTGACACTCGCAAACTTTGTTTGCATAATAAAGAAGTGTCACAATATAAGGTCTTGTGAGACCAATAATATAAGGATTGTACTACTTGGGAGGACTATGTTGAGTTCTACAAGATATTTCTACATTTATTTGTATAATTTGATACTAGATACTATGTTTTCATTTTTTAAACTCTGTTTGTTATTCTGAACTATTGTATGAATAAGTGTCATCAAAATGATGAGTAGTTTTAGGGGGAAGGATGTTACATCCCAATTTCACTCTAAGTATTATAACTTTTAAATCCATAGATTATTATGGTTATCATTTAATTATTATTGCTTTGATTTGAGCTTTGTGACATATACAGATTATGAGATAGTTATATGCTAATTAGTTTACAATATGGATTGATTATGTGATAATTGTACTTTCTTATTATATGCATTATAGATGTATATTTGTTAGTTATGCAATATTAATTTTGATATATATGATTACTTGGACTAACTACTTACTTGTCATGAGGTGGATGCAGGATTGATTCTTCTCTCAAATCAAAATGGAGGGAGATCATCATCACAGAGGATGGTATAAATGGGATGATTGGGGGATGACAAATGAACTACTAGTAACCCAACACACACCATAGTAGAATAGTTAAAGTAGTTAGTATGTGTTTAAGTGTTTGTGCATTTTTGTAGTGTTTATATTTTTGTATATGTTTATAATTGATCTAATTGAGTGATTGAAAATTGATACCACCTACATTTATATATGTATGATGATTTCTTTATTATTTCTGTGTTGGTTATGTTTCGATGAGTTGATGCTTAACCAATCAATATTTGTATTCTTTTAGTTATTTTTTTGGCTAGTTATAGACTAGTAATAATGTCTTTAAAAATGTTATTAGATGTTAAGTTAACTACTATTGATATTCAAGAATATTAATATAAGCCAAATTATTATTATTATTATTATATATATATATATATATATATATATATATATATATATATATATTTAAAGTAGTTATCTTATAATAATTGGTTTGTTTTATCTTTTAAAGAGATAATTATCTTTTACATTTAAGTTAAGGAAATTTAAGTATAATAATAATGTTGACTTAAGATCTAAGTCCAATGTATAGATCATGTTGGGATTTGAAGGCAATTAATCATTTTATAATGACTTAAGTGGACCTAAGTTGGTAATTAACTTAGCCTTGGACACAAAGTATTAACATGCATGACTTTGAGAATAATGAAAGTTCAACTTAAGTTATGGTGATTAAGCTTAATTTAAAATGGTAAAGAATGTAGATTTATGCATGGGAAATGGAATATTTAAGAAAAATATTATAATAAGAGGAATTTTAGAAGATAATTAAGAGGAGTATAAAGGGGGCATAGCATAGAAGGAAAAATACATTGAGAGGAAGCAAAGACAAACAAACAAGCTGCTAGGTAGGTGTTTTGGCCATGATAAAAACCTTAATTTATGTGTGTAATAACTAATGGTTGCAAAATTTATTTTGGCATGGACTATTTGATCTAGTCATTCAAAATAATAGATTTCAATCTAGCTATATATTAGGTGACTTTGAAAAAGTTATATATAGGAAACTGTAATTTATTAGTGTTATGCAGATATATATTTTAAACTAAAAAAATATAAACCTATGTATTTGTAAAAGATCTAACTAGATGCCTCTTTTAGATATATAGATCTAGCTAAATAAATTTTAAATCACAGGATTTTAGACCATTTATCAAATTAATCTGAGAGTGGCATCTGATTTATGTAGTTGATATTTTATTACATGTTATATATATAGTATTGCTACATTTTAGATTTTATTTGTTGAAAGGAAACACAATAGTTCCATAGTAAACTATTTAATTCCATAGTATTTATACAGATGTGGTATACCCATAGGATGCATAATCCACTTCAGCTAATTCAAAATATAATGTATTTTGGAGGATATTCGAATGCATGTGGTGCATCATATTCTACTACATGTTCTAATATTATTCCAATATACAGTAATAGTAATTACATGTGGCTCAAATTTTTAATACATGTTCTAATATTCTAATCTATGTGTCTCACCTTTTTCTTTAGGATATCCCAATATATGCATGATAAAGATGCATGTATGTAGGTCTCTTATAGTTAATACTTGAGATCCCAAATGGAGGCAAGTTAAATTAACTGTAAGTTAATTTATATAATTATAGAACCAATTTTAGTTAATATTTAAGATTACATGTATAATATAACTAGAGACTATTTTATATGATCCCATAATATCATTTTCTTGTGGTCCCATAATACCTTTTAAAATAGTCCATTATCATAGCTTTGAAAGGTATTTTATAAATGGATTAAGGTATATAAAATATTCCATTGGATATTTCTAGTTTCACAATTTCTATGGTATTTCTAAGGGGTTAAGTGATAAAAATGATCAAGTATTATTCGATTTAAGTGATCAAAGTATGACACCTAATTAAGGAATAGGTATAGTATGGATTTAAGCATGAAGTAGAAATATACCATTAAATTCAATTATTAACGGTTAATGAGTTAATGCATATTAAATTCAAATTGTTATAATACTTGTTCTAATTTATACAGACATATATAACAAATGAACAAAATCAGAGAGATAAAATGGATTATAGAATAACAATCTTATACCAAAGGATTATATAGCGAGCATGCTATGGTTCCGTATAAACTTTGTATAGTGTATACATCCAATACTATGTATAGATTAAATATTATTTAATGAGTTATTAAATTGATGAGTTGGATCCTGTATAATCACTCTAGAATAGTTAAAATCTGATAACTAGTTCCTCACAACTCAATATGTATCAAGATTAATATTGTTTATGCTTTAATTATGGGGATTAATGTTGTATACATAATTACCACTATGTAGTGTTGTTATGAGGAAACATATAGTAAGGATCCCATTCTTTAATGAAATAGGTATGTGGTTGAACTATAATTGATTAAGTATTTGATATAAACGTAGTTAGGTTTATATACTCCAATATATTGTATGGAGTATATTTGGTTACTGTCATAGCTTAGAGATTTATACATTCATATAATTTGATAAAAGGAAGAGTAATTTGAATATTTTTAAATACTTATAAGAAGACTATGTGGTCTGGAGAGCTTGTGTACAAAGTTCTTGATTAGAACTATAAATGACTGTTAGTATATAGAAGTGAAAACTTGTGTGTGGTACATATTATGAGAGTGTTAGTATGTACAAGTATTTAGACATATTTATTATATAATAATGCATCATGAGGTATGCCTATAATTTATAATAGCATGTAGTTTAACCATAGGGTATAATCAGGTGGTATTAAATCATACTTGCTAGATTATTATTTATGATTACAGGTTAGTTATTTTTTGAGTTATAAGACTGATTATTCACAATTGAGTGGTGTGCTCATGTGAAATAAACTATAATTTTATGGGATGTCATAGAGTGTATTATGTTAAAAACTATAGTCTCATAAATGTTAGACTCGGGTGGTAACAAACTATATATTGATATACCTAGAACTCATTCATATGATTGATGGACTAAGTGTATGTGAGTTGGTTATTTCTTTGAGTATCATGTTTATGTCAGTTAATAGGATTTTATGTATGTGTGAATACAAACTTTGATAGTGTAATGAATTCTAAGATAAAATATTACTGTGTTTTATAAAAACTGTAACTTGTTTTGTTATATCTAGTTGCTTGAATAGAAGCTTATGTTTCCCATGTATTTAAGATTACTTTATTATGGCTGATTGTTGAAAACTAGTAGTAATGTCTTAAAATACTAGACAATGGAAATATGGGTTATCATATGTTGTAGCATGTTTGAAAACTAATTATAGTAGTTGAAATATATAATTAAATGTGTATTTACCTAGGTGGTATAAACTGTAGTCATTATTTCTAGTTTGGGATAGATAATAATGTAAGATTCATTCATACATTTGATGGAATAAATGTATGGTTTGATTACTTCTATGTTTAGCATGTTATGTGATATGATTGTTGATAGGATGTAAATTATATGAATCTTATGGTTAAATTATACATTGACCAATCTCGTAATTATTGATACTAAGTAAGGAATGAGATGGGCTTCACTGGGTTACTAACATCACAATGCCAGATGAAGGTAATCCGATCAAGTGGTGTGTATGAATTTGATTTATCTATAGATCGCTATTATTTATTATTAATTATTATAAAAATATTGGCTAAAATATGTTTAGTGATACATTATCATTTTATGAGTATGATTTACATGTTTGTTTAATATCTTGCAATAGAACAAATTTTCTATAATACATTACATGTTTAGTTTTAGGAATCATATAGCACTCAGATACTTGGTTGTCTCTCTTGATTTTTATGCCATCACTATATACTTATCCATGAAAGGATGGCCATTCCCTGATGGGATTAGTGTAGGGGATCATTGGTCCATGGTTGGTGTGTAAAAGTGCTTGGATGATGTTATCCCTGCCCACAATAGTACTACTATTGAGATGATGCAGAAGTTACCATTGATACTAAGTTTAGTAACTATGCTTTGGGGAGCCATGTATCTTATATTTACATTGTATTATATTGTTTATTTATTGGAAAAATTATCATGAAAATTTATAATTACTTATTTACTATGGATTGATGGTAGTGGTTGTATATTATACCAACAATGGTTAGTTATTTGTAATTACTTTCTATGTTTGTGTTATGTTGTGTTTCATATGTTGATAGTGATCGATGACTATTAGATGTCATGTGCTTATTTACTACGAACACACTTAGAGCATTTTTTATGATCACTACTTAGATTTTCATCATGTAATCTATTTTTGGTTTATGTGATTTAAAAAAATGCACGTATCTCTAGTTAGACCCCAGTGGGGTTGTTATAGCTTATCTATCAAAGATGGATAACTCAATTTTTCCATAGAGGATAATGAGTTTTTTTCTCCTGGAATGAAACTATACTCTAGGAACATCTCCTTATGAAAATCAACCTACAACACTAGTGCCATGATATACTAGAAGAGAAAATGCACTACTTAGTTATTTTTAAAAAAGTTAAAAAAGAAGGTATGTTACTACTTGAATAAAATCATGGTGATGTATATTCTAAAATTTTAAGGAGACATTGTCATCAAGAAAAAAAGGGATAAATATTAAGCTCTGGTTCATGAAATTCTTATAGGGGTCCCCCATTTTAGATAAAAGGGGGTGTGTTGGCCACAAAAAATGATGACTTTGATGAGGCAAGTGATGATAAACACTTAGAACCCAACCAATTTTTTCTCCTTTATTTGCTCATGACAAAGATTGCACGGGAGTATTTTATCATCCATAGAAAATATGAGGTAGTAAAGTCTCTAAATATTAAGTGATATACTAATATTCCACCTATGGATGGTCACCAACATATGTGTGAAGTGATTTTCATTCTAATTCATTCTTAGATTAACTTTGAACAACCAAGATCATACTAGTTATCAGACTTCCTTTAGGGAATTGTTAGCTTGATGGCTTGGGGGGAATGGCTAGGGCATATCTCTATTTTTAGATGGATATATATAGGCATAATAGATATACCTTTGGTCTCATTCATGGCCTTGCTTCACTAGCATTCAGATTAGAAAGCCTGCGATGGAGATTACTTGTATAGCCCTTTTGAGTTAGACTCAAAATTTAGATTTTACTTGATTTATTTATTCTTTTCCAAGTTTCCTAAGAAAATATTATTGCTTATTTAGTCTTATCCATTAAGGCTTTGAGACCAAGGTAAGGGTGAATGGATGGGGGGAAATTTTGAATAGCCATCCAATCCTTAATCAACTTGAATAATCCAATATCTTTTGGAGTTATTATTTGAAGTGTAGCTTGGTGTCCATCCTAGGTGTAGGATATTCTAAAATTCACTTATTTATTATATAATCATTAGACTCTTAGATCTAGGATATTAATATTCCCCTTTTACAGTCCTAGAATTGCTTGGATCGAAGGTTTTAACTTGGGCTTTCCCATGTCTCAGGAATCCTCCCAGGCTTCAACCACCACTTGAAGCAGTTACTAACAAAATTTTGGGTGTCAGAGGAATAATCTAGAACAAAGAAGGGGTCAGAAAGGCAAAATGTAACATAAGGAAAATTACACAACAAAAATAAACACATAACTAAAGCAAACACATAATTAAAGAAAACACATAATTAAAGCAAATCTATTTAATATATACATTATTGTCTCCTACCTATATTATTCAAAAACCACTTTGGAGGAAAAAACTAAGAAAGAGTGCTTTAGGAACTATTCATTTACTGGAATCCACAATTCATTTACCTCTATATCTTTGAGATAAAATGTATTTTGGCCCAGTATTTCAAAATTTTGGTATGGGTCGATCCACAGGGGATCAAATTTTGAATGTCAACCTTTCTTCTCATGGGCCTTTTCACACATCAGGACCAAAATCAAGATTTTAAAGGTCTTAACCTTCACCCTCTTTTCAAAACACATATTAACTATGTCTTGATGCTTATTAAAGCTCAAAAAAGCTTATTTCTAGGATTCCTCCAATAGAATTAGGTCCAATAGTCTAGAATTCACTTTATCATTTGGTCTTATGAATTAATACATTAACTCATAAGTAGGCACTTTGAGAGTGACCAACATGATTGGATCCAATCCATAGATGAGAAGGAAAGGAGAGATTTTTAGGGCTTGTTTATACCTAGTGTAGTCTACCTATAAGGCAAATTTAAGTAGTGAGTGCCATTCTTGGGACTTCTCTCTAGATGGTTTCCTAATGGCATTGATCAAGGTTTTGTTGGTGGATTCCACCAATCTATTTCCTTGTAGGTAGTGATTGGAGGAGAACTTGAGTGTGATTCTATTATCATAGGCCCACTATGTGAACTCTTTGGATTGAAAGGTGGGGCCATTATCACATGCTAAAGAAATGAGGACGTTAAAATGGGTGACTATGGAAATCTCTAGGAACTTGATGACTTTGACAATGATGATTCTTTTGGTCACAACTACCTCATACCATCTGGTGTAGTAGTTTTTACTAGTGAGGATAAATTTATGACCAGATGATGAATTGGGGTTAATCACCCCCATAAAATCTAGCCCCCATTGTGTGATGGTATAGACTCTACATCAAGTTATAGTGACATTATAGTGTACATTTCCTTTTTATCAAAGGTTTGTCTTTAATGATAGAAATGAACATAAGTGTGAACATCTCTGAATAGCATGGGCTAATAATAACTTTCCCAATAAACCTTTCAATCCATGACATTTATCATGAGATGGTTGACTCCCATTTTTTCATGAAAACTAGCTATTATGTCCTTGGCTTATTCTTCTAATATACACTGGAGGTAGATGCCCTCATGGTTTCTTCTAAAGGTAACTCCTTTCTTTATCATATTTTATATGAATTTCAATCTAAGGGTTTTTCTCTATGTATGGTTGAGTCTCGAGGGTGTATTTTCATAAAGTAGAAAGTGCATAACCAGGGCATTCTAGTCTGAGTATTACACCCTTTATTGGTCCAACTATTGTATCATGATTCTTGGGTCTATCTCTATGATTAGTTGGGTGAGGCCTTATCCCCTAACTAGCTTGTCTAGCTTGATTTCCAAATTATACTCTTACAAATTCTTCATCCATCAGCCTCTCCTTTCACCTAGTTCACTATGTCCTAGAATTTGTTTTATAGTTGGGTCTAGGATAACGGCATATACTCTATTATAGAGTGTAATGCCTAAATTTATTTACTACCTTGACTAGGGCATAGGCATGTTTGTCTATGGTAAAATACCAGAGTTCAGTGTCCTTAAGTTTTGTGCTCATGAAATATACTAGGTGTTATTCTCCTTCTAACCTCTAGGTAAGGTGGGCAGCAATGGTGTGCTCTAAAGTGAGAGGGTAAACATAAAAGTCCTATGTATAGTCTAGGCTAATAAGGAATGAGTCTTGCATGATAATGTCTTTGATATCTTGGAAAGGTTTACTTGAATCTACTTACCACTCCACTTTATCATCCTACTTCAACATTGCATTCAAGGGCTTCACTATCTTAGCAAATCTAGAAATAAACTTGCATACAAAAATTATTTTCCCAAAGAAGATTTCCATTCTTTTTTACTATTAAGAATAGGTAATTTAGAAATTGTATCTCCCCTTTCAAGGTTGATAGTAATACCTTCCTTTATGAAAATATGATCAAGAAGTTTACTTTTAGTGACATTGAACATGCTCTTCTTTGGATTTAAAAATATGTCATACCTTCTACATCTCTCAAATACTCTTTTTAGGCAGTGCACATGATCTGACCTAGATTTAGAGAACATGGTTAGGTCATCCATATATATAATAATGAACTTACCTATCAAACCCTCAAAAGTGAAGTAAATTTACCTTTGAAAGGTTATACTGACACTGATTATCCTAAAAGGCATATGTTTGTAGGTAAATGTGCCCCACTTAGTAGTGAAAGTGGTCTTAGTTCTATTACCTAGATTGACCAGGATCTAGTTATATCCCAATAATCCATTGAGGATCATCATCTAGGACCCACTCACCATTTGGATTACCTCATCTAGTGAGGGCAATGGGTAATTATCTTTATTTAAGGCCTGATTTAAATTCTAGAAGTCCACACAAAGGTATATTTCACCATTCTTCTTCTGCACTGGGACTAGGTTAGCCACCCAGGTGGAGTGGCAGATCGAGAAGTTATCCCTATAGAGAGAAACTTATGAACCTCTTTATGAATTAAGGGTTCCAAAATTGGGTTAATCAACCTATGCCTTTGTATGAAGGGTCTTTGGTTAAGTTTTAAGGGGATGGTGTGAGTAATTACTCTCAGGTCAAAGATCTTAAGGTCTCCATAGGCCCAGGCAATTACATATTTATACTTTAAAAAAAATTAATTATTCCAATTCATGGTCCATCTAGTCTTGACCCACATTGACTATCTAGAGGTTCTTTATCAAGTTGATATTAATGAGTCAACACTTTTAGTCTTCAAATTTAGGCCTTTTAGCCTAGGAGGTTGGGTCCAATACATCAAAGGCTCCTTCCAGTGAAATCATCACTTTTAGGATCCTGTTACCATGAATGTTTAGGATCCCATCCTTATCCAACTTAGTCTTGGGGTTGTCTCCATCCTTTTTATCTATGTCTAGGCCTCAAATATCCCCTCATTGTTAAGGAACTGGATGATTTTCTAGTCATATTCAAAGACCTATAAGTTTATAACATGGTTTGAGATAGAAGGATAAGGGACAACTTCCAAAGATAACTCTTATAGGTCAGTGTCATCTAAGGGCGTTAAGTTCAACAAAACTAAGGATAGTTAATTTCCTACTTAGTTTTCCTCCCAAGGAATAGGGATGATATTGAACATGTTAAACATTCCAATCAGATCCTAAGCTATATGTTTATACCTTATGAGGTATGATAGTTTGCATTGAAATTTAATTTTGATCTAGTTGACTACCAGTTTAGATTTGTTGAATACTCTTAGTTTTTTTGCCTCATGCATCAATGAAAATTATAATCCTAGGATTAGAGCTTTGTAATTTTCTTAGTTATTTTTACAAGGGAACTATAGCCTATAAGAAACTAGATGTTTCCTCCTTGAGGGATCTATATGAAAAACACCATCTCCACTACCGTGCTTAAAGTAAGCTCCATCCACATAAAGGGACCATAGGCAAATAAAACCTAGGTTTTAACTGGTCTAGTTCTTTAGAGACTTGGTGTTTAACATGTAGATGCCTATGTTCAAAGAAGCTAGGTTTATCTTCTCATTGATAGTTTTATATTCATTGGTCATGTGTTTTATGTGGGAAACTCCATCTTATTCTTGTGTATAATCGCATTGGTGTGTGTTGTTCTCAGTTTGAGATGGGCCTATGGGGTTGGCTTTTGAGCCAAAGATTTTAATAATAGGTCTCATTACTTTATGATTTGGGCAAGCTTATGGAGGGTAATGTTGATTTTATTCATATATTCCACTATGTTGTAACCCCCTTTGCTTTGGACTGGTGGGGTTTCCATAAGTGTCTTAGTCTTTTGAGGTCTTAGAGGTGGGGGATCATTCCTAGCAATTTGGTCTCGTGGGGTTGCACCATTATTTGGGGGGATTGAGGTAGTAAGGGGATATTATTTTTTCCTAGTCCTAATGAAATTATTGCTCCTTTGGAATTAATGAATTGTCTATACCTCTCTAATACCTTCCTCTGATTCCTTCTCTTCTTGGCTATTGAAATCTAAGGTTTCCAATACCATGATAGTATTGGGGGTGTTACTCGAGATAGAGGATTATGGATGATTTAGAACTACCTCATATTCATCTATTTCTTTCTAAAATATTTTGAAGGCATAAATGAACTCTATGAAGTCCATCTCTTTATGTGCTACTATGTCATGCATTTGACACCAGTTGGGTAAGGATATCTTGAAGATATTAATCTTAGGGAGAATATTGGGTGAAGGTTATATGGGGTTATAAGGGTGATTGTGGCTCTTGTTCAACCTTTTATAGTGAAATTATTATTGGATCTTTATGCATTAGAGTTATTCATTTTTCTATGTAGCCCTAAGAAGTCATTACTTAATTTTTGTATGATTCACTGAATGTCATCTAGCTCATTTTTAGTGGACTCTTGAAGTGTGGTATGGGTAGTTTTTTCCATAGCTAATGTCACTTGATGTTGATTCTAGGGAATAATATCTAGATGCCCTAGGTTTAAGAAACCTAGTGGTTGGTTTGAATTAAGATGACCCAATGGGAGTTGATGCTTTGTAAGGAGCAGTTGGGTCATACATGCATTTTGGTTAATTATATATGAGAAGATCAATGCAAGTATTTGTGGTAACATGCAAGGAGTAGGGATCATGGTGTATCCCTAAATATTTAGTTGCCTATCCACTTTAATGGCCCCTACATATGCTAAGTATTGGTCTGTTAGAGCTACGTCTCTTCTCATGAACATAGTCATCCAAGGGTCCAAAGCATTATTATATATTTCAAGTGATAGTGGAGGATTGTTTTGGTAAAGTTTGGTTACTTGGCTATATATATTTTGGAACATAGCATTTAAATTTCTAATGGGCTCATTGGGCTCCATCTTGATATAAGTAAACTACTAGTACACAATTTTGGGGTCTATTACTTTGCAAAATCTAGAAAGGAAAGTATAACTAAAGTGGTCCCAACTCGATATAGAGTCTTCATGGAGTTTTAGGAACCAATCATAGGTAGATTCCATCAAATTAAAATGGAACGACCTGCATGCCACATCTTCATGTTTTAAATTAAAGAGTCTAAGGATGGTCCTATATGAGGTTACGTGTTACTCTATTATCCATCCTATAGCAAGGGTGAAATGAGGAAGATACCTCTTAGGGTTATTGGGTAGATCAAGGATGACTCCTAGGATGTTAATGGCTAAGCCAGCTAACCAGGCCAACTTGGGCTAGGCATTTAGGATAGGTTGCAAAGAGGAGTTGATAGGAATCACTCTAGGTCTAGGTTGGTTAGACCCTAGTTTTCTATGTAAAATCAAGGGGGGAATTATTAATGAACCTTAGTAGGACCTAGCCCTGGTAATAGGTGAACTAGTCTTTAGGATGTTACATGATCAAAAAATTGTTAACACATTGTTATTGTTGACCAAATTTGACTTTTTGGTCAAATCGGGGCATCGCTAGGCAAAAAAAATTGATTTTAAATTTTTTAATGGGTCATAATATATTTTCATAGGAAGTATTACTTGTCATATGATGTCATTTGAGGTCATATTAGCTATGGTCTTAGTTACATTAGTCAATTTGTCCACTAGGGGTCATTTTATGTACTTATAGGGGTCATTAATGCAAATGGCATGGTTCCCAAGGTTCATAGGTATCATAATTTCATTTAAAATGTCCAATAAGTTATTATGAGTGTTAGATATGTTAGTCACATCAGAAAGTTATAGATTTCCTTACTAAAATTGTAAGAATTAATTGAAAAGGAGATAAAATAGCACTTGTACAAATTTTTGGGAAGTGTGTCACATGGGGAACATTATGGTGGGTATCATAATATTTATAAAACTCACCTCCATTATTTTATGATCTTAAATATCCATTTTTGTGATAAAACCATTTTGCGCATTTCTTGCTCTTCTTGGCAGACTGGAGTGACCCTTAAGTTTTACTCAGTACAGGAAACATAGGTAGTTTCAGACAAAATGATTTTGGGAGGTTATTATAAACATAGATAAATTAAAATACATATAATAATTTTGATAAATGTCTAAACATTCTTCATGAACCATCCATTTAAAGTGGACTGATCAAAAATGCATGTTTATCTGTGTACCCTATCAATTTTCTCTTATTTTGAATAGATTCATACAAACCAACTACTTATATTTTCCATAGATGATTTTTAATATGTCTCATTATTATTATAATTCTTTTTTTCAAGTATTAAGTTGTTTGGATGAGCTAATAGCCTTTATTTTATAGACTAGTCTTTTTGAATTCAATAGGTAATTTTTCTTGGTCCCCAAGAGTCTCATGTTTGTTCATGGTTTCACAAGGTTGTGATGAGTTAATAATCATGTTTCATAAGTTATCTTATACTCGTTTCACCTTATAGTTTCACTTTCTAAGCATGATTCTTGATTTGTAGTCATACACCACATATGCACATAGTCTGTCATTAGAGTGTGCATCTATAGGTGCCATGGAGGAAGTTTTCATATTAAATAAGGAATTAAATGTTGATTCAAATGTTTTGAATCATTAATAATAAATTTTAGGTTATTTAAATGGATACACAATTCACAATGGGTCAAAACATGCACATTATCCCTTTTTCTCTCTTGTTACCTGCATACAACTCAAAAATATGCACCTACAGGGATTCCCATGGTTATGTCATGATATGATAATAGCATTAATAATGGTGTCAATATATTTATAATGTGATAATTGTATTTATTTTGTTGATATTAGTTCATAATTCAAGATATATCTAATTATATACACATGTTTCACCTTTACACTTCTTAATTGTCTTGTCTACAGTCCATGACCACCTACAGGGGGTGCTAACAGAGTATGGAGGTGCATTTTGAGACATAAAATCAAGTTTAAACTCCTTATTAGGACCCTATTATACTAAAATAAGAAATAAAAATTCATATAAGGTTTCAATCTAACAAGAGAAGGACTGAAACCAATTTCAGGAAATGAGAACTGTGTTTTGGGACTAAATCCCTATTTTGAGCAAATAGAGGCCCAAGGGGTTTTTGTTGACCCATTTAAACATGTATCCTAAAGTTTTTAAGACACAATAATGGTATATTTTGGTTAATTATATTACAAACAATATTTATACAAATAATGAATGGAAGATAGCCATTGAAAAGTCTTAAAAACCACTTGTATACATTGTTAGCAAATAATGATATCTACAGTTCCAAGTTCAAAAGGAGACCTTCTTCACCAAGATTAAAAATTGACATTGTTACCATGATTATATGATCCAAAATAGTTCAAAATTACATATACATCCTATAAATATTATCAATAATAAATGATAGGTGTTTTGCCCATGTATTCACCCTCAGTCTGTACATATGGCATTGTTAAACACCTACAGACAAGGGTAAAAGCAATTTCAGTTAGAAAGATAGGGAGTAGTTTTGGTGTGTTTGCGCTGATTAGAGACATAATTTTCAAGTGAAAATATGACATATTATTTATGAATTTATTGTCTTCCAAAATAATAGTCTCTAAAGTATGGAAAAGCCTAATAGTAGCCTACAGTAGGGATAAAAGTATTTCAGTCCTACAAGCAGGAACCCAATTTAGGTGATTTAAGTGCACTAACATAGAAATTTAAGCTCATTCATGATAAATAAAATAAAAAATCATCTATATTATCATGTATTTGAGGTCATGAGACCCTCTCAAAGAGGGAAACAAGCTTATACAGGGTCTCATACCCTTGTTTTCACCTACATGTGAGACAAATGGGTTTGACACAAACAGGGGTCAAACAAGGCATGGGTTATGGTTAATTAAGTAAAATAGGGTGATAAATGGGTCGATAAAAAAATTAAAAAGTATTTTAATGTAAATAAAATTCCAAGGAATCATCTTAACAAGATCTCCATGAGGCAATAGACACAGCGAACTCTTGGAGGAGGACTGTCTCAGTCACCAGTCAAGAGATAATTAAGCTAAAAAAAGGAACTTGGAACTCTTAGGTGAGTTAAAATTTGAATTAAAATGTTGGTAATATTAAATTTTCTTAGTATATAATTTAAACATCATTAAAATACATTTGAAGCTTATAAAACCTACAGGACAAGATTGTCTCAGTCAGTAGGGTAATAGCTTGGCAAGGGTAAGTAAAGCATGGACTAGTTTTTAAGTGGAAGTAGGGTTGAAATGAAAATAAAATGATACATTAAATTGTAACATGTGTCCTAACATTCCAAATTCCCTTTCCAAGGTGCTCAAATACCTCTTTCACCTAACAAATGGACAATAATTCGTACAAGCAAGCTAGGAAACCTCTTGGTTCAAGGGGTAAGCATGAAGAATCTAAAGGAAGAATTGTTATAGATGGTAATAAAAGATAAATAAGAATGAAATGAGGGTGAGAAAAAATTTAAGCAACTTAGAGGCATGGTTTTTTCTTATAATATTTACTACCAAGTGGTTTTGGAGAAAAATGCAGGAAAATAGGGTTTTTTAGCCACTTTTTAGACAGATTAAGTTGGTTAGGTACCTAAAATAGGGAATATTGCCTTTATATTTGGTAAATATCCTCATTATTACCTTTTAAAACTAAAAATACTTTCATTTTTCCATGGTTATTATGGATATATCTCTCTATTTTGTCTTATAGGTCAGCCACTCATGGAAATCAAAACTTTGACAAAACAGGTAAAGGGTGCCAAAATGAGTAAAGGACCTAAGATGAGGCCTTGGGATATTAAAATAAAATTATGGGATATGTATGGAAGATTTAAGGATTATTATTAACACTCACACAATCTCTAACCCCTCAGGGTGACCTAATTGTTTAGGCACATAGTCAAATTAGGCAAGTCTTCACTAGGCCTAATTGGCAAATGAGAAGTAAAAATGAAAAGGATTTTTTGAGAGGTCAAGTGATGGATTTGTGAGTATTAATTAGATATTAATATGAATAATAAACCATCCTAAACATTTTATATCAGATCAAGTAGTCCAAACTAGCTGGGAGTATGCTAAGCCCTTTAGGCCTTGAAGAGACTTAGAGCCAATTAGGGGTCTACTTTAATTTCTAGTCCTTGAGGAGCTGTCTAGATGATTATTGAATGTTTATGGAGTGTATTTAGACATGTATGAGCTTTTTTTATTCAAATAAAATTTAAAGAGGATTGTTTTTGGCCTAGAGATAGCTCAAGCATGTAAGAAGTGGAGAAACAAGATCAATAGGGCAACTCATGAAGCACATATCTTTGCCAAGGATCTGCATGGAAGCAAAAGGAGTTAGGGGGAATTGGATAAGGTCCTTAGAAAATAATTTATGGAATTGGTTGGAAACTTGAATGTGTCATCTATATGAATAATGGTTAAGAACAAAAAGTTTCTAAAACCCTAGTAAAACCCTTAGAAGAACCCGATGAGAAAAATAAGCTTCGAGAGCAACCCAAATGGCATAGTTTATAAATGAAACCTATTGGAACATGGAGAAGACTCACTCAATATTTCACCCATGCTAAGAATATATATAACTATATGGATAACATACAAAATAGTTTTTTCCTAACCATTTTATATGTTTTGTAGGTTCTAGGAGGTTTGAGAAGATGCAATCAAGTTTGGGGAAATATTAGGACTTTTTATAACCCCAAAAGTCATTTCATACCTAAGAAGAGCTTATAGGTGTTCAAATAATTTCCTTCTTTCCAGCCATTCAAAATTGCCATAGGGAACACAAGGGTGAGAAGGGTGAAAACTCCAAGTATGGGCATTTTTAAGGTGTACCTAAGAATTATAAGGCCATGGATGGTCTTTCCAAGTGTCATCCACTCACTCCCATGGATTTTCATGGAAAAATGAAGACATTTTTGAGGCCAAGTGTGAGTGGTGACTGAAATAAGGAAGTTTCTAGACTACAAATAGTGATTGCTTCATTTTAGGAGTTTCCAAATGAGTAGCAATGCAACCAATTCCTAGAATTTCATGCTTGAATACCTTCCCTCTTATTTCAATAATCATATATATCTCTAGTTAGGGGTTAGATGTTCAAATAGGTCCAAATGATGAAGCCAAATTTTTTAGCCAAGATAGGGAAATTTGACACTTTTCATCAATTTTCAAGAGTTATATGGATAGTTGGACCCCTTGATAGTGCATGGTTTATTTCACACATATTTCACAGATATTTTCTCATATTAACACATGTACAAGTGACATTTGGACTTCCTTTGCCTTGTTTCTCTCTCAAAAGCTATAAATATGGTCTCTTTTGGCTCTTTGGAGTATCCTCTACTAGTTTATGTGGAAACTCTAGCCAAATTTGTACTTGAAAGTCTTTGGAGTAGACTCTAATAGTTAATGCAATCTTGTTGGTCTTGTTGAGTATAATATTATATTTTCTAGCATGTTATCCTTAATTTTTCACCAAATGTACAGAAGAGCAACTATTGTAGGTCTTTATTATTATTATTTTCAAGGTGTATAGGTGTCTTAGAAGTGTTTCATGATTATACCCTATAAATGAATCCTTAATTACCTTCTTAAGCATAAAAATGCCTTTTGAACCTAGATTATGAACACTGATGTAACAAGATACCTTATGTTGTGAGTTTTGTGCAAGAGAAGCTTTGTTTTGCTCAAAGTGGTAAAATTTCAGTCAATAAGAGGAGATATACTATTGGTGCATCACCTTTTTTATCTTCCTTAGTTATTTT
Source organism: Torreya grandis (assembly GCA_037957365.1). Lineage (NCBI taxonomy): Eukaryota > Viridiplantae > Streptophyta > Pinopsida > Cupressales > Taxaceae > Torreya > Torreya grandis. The sequence continues at coordinate 204,757 of JARHVA010008024.1, read as the reverse complement.
CTTAACCCTTTTCATCCAAAATTTTATAGGTAAGAAAGTGTTTCAAAGAATTCATCAAGGGAACTAGCCTTTATAGATATTCATCTCAACAAATTATCACCCATAGCAAAAGAGATGTTTCCATTGTGCCACTTGGATGAGGAGATCTAAGCATCTCCTCAAGGGGTACAAATCCAAGTGAAAACAATTACCAACTAAGCTAAATTGATATCTTTATAAAATCATCTAAAATTAAAATTAGCATGAAGTGGCCCTCCTTTTAGTGCCATCTATTGTTCACTCCAATCTACTCCTTATCACAAGATGCCCATGAGATTGGGCATTCCTTAAAAAGGGGAAGGTCAAGATAACTATAGACTTTAATCCTTCATTTTAAGACTAATCTAAGATTAATCTAGGGCATGGTTATGGGTATTGTAATTCATAAATAGAGTCTACATGAATGGTATCCAAGAGATGTACTATTACCACCAAAATTTAATTACTCTATGCTTCACACAGTTTAAATTTAGCTATGAATACTTTGAATGTTGGGCTTGTTATTTATAAACACAAGGGTAATGGGGTATTTCATAACTAATAAATAAACATAAAATAGAGGGAAGGGTAAGGTATAAAAGGATGCCTCTAGGTCTAAAATTATATCAATGCAAGGGTCATTGAAGTAAGTGACTCTACCATAATTATACCATTATAGACCAATATTTAATAAAGTTATACCTCCAAAAACATAGAGTGGGAAGAGTTTGAGGGAACCATGAGTATGCCTTCAATGTGAATTCTTACTAAAAAAATAGAACTAAAGGTTTATTTTCAAAAACACATAAACCTCATATGAAAACTTACATCTAAGCACACAAATGATCAGCACTTGCTGAAAGGGAAATGAAAGAACTCACATAGAGAATATAATAGCTAAGCACATCATAATCATGACATAGATAAATTGAAAGTGTTAATCCAATTAACATATCACTATTAATCATTTAAACATGAAGATGAAAGAAAATTTAACATAGAAAAAACCTTTTGGAGAATCATAGATTGTATTAATTTAAAAGAGTAAAAACTATAGAAGGAAATGTAGGTGAGATCTTCAAAATAATCCAACTGAACTTTCAATAATTTTGTATTTGACCCTAAAATATAATATGGCTCTTTTATAAATATATAAGGATTGGGTATCACCTCCAAAAATCATGAGGATACCATCCTAGGACATGATGGCCACTCATTGAAGTTACAACCATATTTTAAAAAATTAAACAAAAAAAAAATCCAAATAAACCCACAAAAAATATATAGGGACCAATTATAAACATGTGAAGGTGGATAAGATGGGTTAGCTCCCAATTACTTTAACTAGACATTCACAAATTCAAGCACAGTTTCTATGAGGTCAAACTCTTTGTCCATCTTTCCCAAGTTCATGGGAGACTCCCTAAAGATCACCTCTACCTGAGCTACCAATATCTTAGAGATATAAAAATTTTCTTCCATTTAAATCTAGACTCTTGAGACTTGGTTGATGCTTGCATAAGATTGTGTAATAGTTCCAACACCATTCAGGCTCCTTCTTGGTTCACCTTAGCCACTTTTTCCCTCATAACCTAGTCAAATCTACCTAGGTAGACTCTAAATTCCTCTTGGTTGATTAAAGTGCCATCTAAGTAGAATAACATAGAGATATTGACCTCCTAGAAGTAGGTTAGTATATTATTCTCACCCTCTTCCAAGGGTTTTATTAAATTTAAGGCCAAGGCTATCCATTATTCCATCACTTCTCTCATGTTCTTAGCATCCCCTTATTGACCATGACCTACAACTTCTGGTACTTCCCATCAATATCTATGATTTTCCCCATGTAGGCATGTGTCCTTTGTATAATTACATCAGTCTTAGCCTGAGTCACCACTACTTTCTAAAAGATTGATAAAATTAGTAGGAGGGAATCCTTGACCTACATAATTAATCTAACTGGTAACATGCTCTTCACTTGGACCTCAAGAGTCTAGAATTGGCTCTACATATCCTTGAAGAGTTTCTTAGACATGTCATGGGTAGCTTGGAGGATAGATAGTGGGTCCTCAAACATCTTCTCTTTTTCTATAGTAGGGTGAGGGAAAATAGATCTTGATGGGTCTAAAATATCATTAGGTTCCCCTCCTAGATGAAACTTTGAGTGAGCATCCTCTCCATGTTCCCCAAGGCTCTATAAAAACTTCAATGCACATGCAGGTCACCTTGAACATCCATTTATGGTGCATATGACCCCAAGACTAACCCTTGGGTTACTAGGGGTGTAGCAAATTTGTCTGAAATGGTAGTGAAGTGAGGAAGATGAGTTGGAGGGGAGATGGAAGAAGCAAAAGGAGTGAAAGAAGAAAGGAGTGGAGGTAGGGGAACATTGGGGTAAAAGGAGGGAAAATGAAAGGGAAGTCCCATGGGAAAATTTAAGCTCATCATTTCTCTTGGATGAGGTTCACCTAAGGTGGGGTTTTCCCTAGGAATGAGTCATGAAACAATGAGAATGAGATAGGTTGCTTGAAGTCAAAGCTAGGCAGACCTTAGGTAAGGGAGAGAGGGGGATAGGGAGCTAATCACCAAGCTACTATTATTGGCATTGTAAGATTCACCAAGACTTATGTAAGAGGTGGAGTTAGGACTAAAGGCCTTCTAGCTAGAGTTGAAGGACAGGTCACCTTTTGTTTCTTATTTAACCTATTCCCTGGGTCAAACTTTGAGTGTGGTGGTATACAATATGACTATGATGGTGAGGGATATAGGAGTCAATGTTGGAGGAATTAGATGCACGAAAGGTATTGTCAATATGACTAGAGTGGGTACCAAGTAGGTTACTATTAGAGGTGGCAAGCTTCTAAACATTATACTCACACTTATCATCGATGGCATGCCTAAGGTAGGCATTGAGAGGATCCCAAAATATAATATGTGTGAATAAAAATGGAATGGAGAAGTGAGGATGCTTATAAATGTTGAGTCCAAGAGTACTTAGGTGAAATATGGAGGTGAAATAATGGGAAATAGAGGGGGAGATGGAGGCAAACTAGTGGGTGTTGGAATAGGGAGTTGGAATGTGATTGGAATAAGGGGTAGAAGGGAAATGTGAGGAAATAGAATAGTGAGTATGGGAATATATATGGGTGCCTATTGAGGCCCTGAATCATGTCTTGCTCCTGATCTATCAACCATGTTGAATCTAAGAGGATATGGCATTAGTGGTTAAATGGGTTATGCCTAGGTAGCCTGGCACCATATAGTTTGGGTTTAGATCTATCAAGGCCTTCTCACCATTTCTACTGAAGGAGGTAGAGGTAGAGCTTATGAATCTAAGGACACTAGAGGAGGTGGAGGTAGAGTGCAAGGATAAACTAGAGAAAGTAGAGGAAAAGTTTGATTAGCCAAGGCCACTGAAGGATGTGGGGTAGGAGATGGGTCTACAGCTTAATGAGGAGAAGGTGGTGGGACACCCTAAAAGATTCTCCAAGAGATGGCTAAATGGGTTAGATTAAGGTCCTCCATATACTAAGTAAGATTTGGATGGGTTGTTGAGGGGCCTATCTGAGCCTTCTTCCCTTTCTTATTCCTCTTAGTTACTATACAAGATTGTACCTCCTAGTCATCTATGGCATTCAAATAAATCTCATAATCATCCTCAACTTGATGGCCATAGTTGATGTTAATCTAAGTTGAATATTGTGCTAAGTGGGCCCAAATCACCCCTTTATAGTCCCAAATTTTAATCTTGCATTTCACTAGGATAAAAGAGCTCTCTCAACTACCATCTTTTGTATGGAAAGGAAGAGCCTATAGATGTGCCCCTATATGGTGATTAGGGTGGAGGGCATTCCTTATGATGATGTTGTAGGTAGAATATAAAGATGTCATTCACTAATTTAAAGGTGATCCCCTACTCTGATAGGCATTTAGGCACATATTATGGTAATTGTAGGGGGTCTTAGAGGAATCTTATGACTCAAATTAGTGTGTCATTTTTATATAACTAGTAGTTCCCTATGGTTTTGATGGAGTCCTAGATTATCTTTAAAAGTTAGGGTATGGTAGCTTCATTAAATGCCTAATAAAATACCAAGTCAAAGTAGTTATAGATGTCCTAGACATGATTATGGAAATAATGGCCATAGAGCTTATAAAATACTAGGTAGATAGTTAGGCCACAGATAACACATACAGGACAAGTTGATGGGTTGAATGAGAGTGTCCCATAGATGGCATCAAGAAAGTAGCTCATCATATAAAAGTCACCCTATTTTGGCATCAGTGTTGGCATGGACCTACTTAAATTTGATTAATCTTCCAAGGTTTAGGGTGTCAAAGTGAGTTAGGATCATATGCATTAGAGGCATCCATAACTCATTGACATGTTGGCAGTCTGAGTCACCAAACAATCAGTTTAGTAGGATCATGCCTACTTGAACCTCCTCTTAAAAGGTGGAGACTATGTATACATTTATATTTTCTTTGTTGACCCACTTAGAATTGGAGTTTTTAGCTTAGTCATGGAGGGCATTATATATCTAGTGATTATTCATCCAGATCGATACTACCACTACATCATATGAGAACAAGTATGGGAGGGAGTAATATGCCTTGAAGGCATTCCTAAATATGTTAGTAATTTGATGCCAAGAAGTGGGTGAACACACATAATATTTAAAATCATTCTTCACTCAGATGACCTTATGTAGGATGTCTCCCAAGAGTAAGCATAAAGGAATGCCTCTGGTTTGGTTGTGGCTATATGAAGTTTACATCTTTTGTACAACTAAAGGGCATCCTCATATTCAGCTAATTAGTCATCGGCATTGACAAAATCCCTAGGGACCTACACAATTACTTTGAATATGTAATTATAGTGTTTGTACCTAGTTAACCTAGTAGGTAAATTGGTGTTTTGATACTCTAGATCTGCCTTTGGGTTAGAGAATGTAGCAGCCATTAGAGAAGGATTGAGGGTAAATCAAGAAGCTTTTGGGCATCATAGGCATGGGATATAGGGGTTGTATGTAAATTTTAATGCAAGGAGTCTAAGATTTATTCTAAATTAGAAATGATAACCATTAATGGGATTATTTTGGGATTTATAATCATATGCAAACATCTCCATGCATTAATGGTGTTTAGCAGCTCACTTATTGTGAATATGAAATTGATTTATTGGCTATATTTTATCCCTTTATTTCCAAATTTAGAATTAAATTTGGATCCCATTAGCCTCTACTATAAACCAGATATAGCAATAGCAATGGGATTTTTTCAAAAATATCCAATTAGGTCTGGGTTTTCATTCTTTTAATGCCCAATGTGTGGTAGGCATGAAGTCACATCCCTCATCCAACTCTTATTTTCTAACATGTGTCATCCATTGATTGGTCCTCCCATTAATGATCAACATATAGGCATGATTATTACTCTGTGTCATTCCCATAGACTAGGGGACATGTCACTCAGGGATACATGGTACACCTTAATTGATCTTGGTAAAGCATTCATACTTCATTATGAGATTCTTGGGTCATAAGTGTCAACTAGATCATCTTTCCACTATATGATGTGGTAGCTTCCCATTGGTATGGGATCTCCTAGGCTCTAATATCTCTAAGAGGTTTAGAGGACTTACTGCTCTAACTCCATATGATGTGATGAATTCCCATTAGGTCAGGCTCTCTTAGGCTCTAACATCTCTGATAGGTTTGGGGGACTAGTTGCTCTAATTCCAAATGACATGGTTGTCTCCCATTGGACCAAGCTCTCACAAGCTTTAACATATTTGATAGGTTTAGGGGACTAGCCTTTTTAACTCAAAATAATGTGGAAACTCCCCATTGGTCTAAGCTCTCTAGGGCTCTGACATCTCTGACAAGTCTAAGGAACTAGAATTTTTTACTCCAAATCATGGTAAACCCCCATTGGGTCAAGCTCTCTCAAGATATAACATCTCTAACAAGTCTGGGAGATTGGTCTTTCAGACTTTGAATGATGTGAAAACTCCCTATTAAGTTGGGTATTCCCAAGCTCTAACATCTATGACAAGTCTGGGGGATTGGCCTTTCTGACTTTGAATTATGTGGAAACTCCCCATTGGGTTGGGTTATGTGACATTTCACAAAATAATGAATTAAGAAAGACAAAAATAAAATGACTCATTAAATCCTACATATTAAAGACATATAACTTGATTTTGCCATGGAAAATAATGAGTTTATTTCTCTGGGAAGGAAACTAGAATCTAGGAACATATTGTGAAAATAAACCTATAACATTAGCATCATGATATTTTAAAAGAGACCTAACACTACTTATTTATTTTTTTAAAATTTAAAAAAGGAGGTATGTTATTTCTTGAAGAAAATCAAGAAAATGTATATTCTAAATTTTTGAGCAGGCATCATTGTTAAGAACAAAATGGAGAACTCTTAAGCTCTAGTTCATGAAATTTTAAAAGGGGTCCCCCATCTTAGAGAAAAGGGGGAATTTTGGCCACAAAATGTTGAATCCCAACATGAAGTTCAAGTTGAAGGCTAATTTGGATTGCATGCAAGAATCGAGTATCATTTATCTAGTTTAAAAGGTGGATTAGGTTAGTCCCATGGTTTTGCAACCTAAAAAGTTAGGGGAGATCAAGGTATGTGGGAATTACCATATATTTAATGGTGCTTACATCAATGACATGTTTGTTATAACTTTCACTGATGAGGTTATGTAATCAGTCATAGGCTGTGAAGTATATTCCTTCACAGTCAGACTCAATGGCTATCTTCAAATTCCCATTGGAGAGTAGGATCAAGCCAAAACAACATTCACAATAGAATGTGCTTCTTTTACATATAATGTAATGCCATTTGGTCTAAATAATGTTCCCACTATATTTTCTAGAGTTGTGGTAATTACTTTCAAGGACTTTATTCATGATTTTATAGAAGTCTATTTAGATGATTAGGTTGTATTTTATTTGTTTAAATATCACTTGTCTGAATTGTGACTAATGTTTAAATGTTTTATTAAATTTTTAAAATTCTCATTTTTTACTACATTAGGTGTTTTATTGGGCCATATAATCTACAGTGAATGAATTTTGGTTGATCAAGCCAAAATCATAGTTATAGTGGATATGCCACCTCTGAACAATTTTATAAAAGTAAGACCATTTTTGGGTCATACAAGGTTCTATAAAAAATTTATCAAAGGTTATGTATCTATCTTTATAGCATTGGATAAATTATTATGCAAGGACATGAGGTTTTATTAGACATGAGTGGCATTCAAAACTTTTTGAGCTAAAGCAAAGGTTAATTACAACTCCCATATTGGTCTTTCCTAATTGGACTAATCCATTTCATGTTCACGTAGATTTTTTAAGTATATGGTGGGAGTTTTGTTAGCACATCCAAGAGATGATGGATTAGAACATCCTATCCATTTTATAAGTAGAAAACTATCAGTTGTAGAAAAAATTATACTATGATAAAATGGGAATCGATAAAAATGGTGTTCACACTAAAAACATTCAAGAATTATCTTATTGTAATGCTCTTTAATTGATTTTATTGATCATCAAGCCTTGTGATACTTGGTTAACAAACCTATTTTGGGCTGAAGGATCTCTAGATGGTTAATGTTATTTTAGGAATTTCAATTCAGGATCAATATTAAACTTGTATGAGAGAATGTGGAAGTTGACCACAGTAGGATACAAAATGGATAATAACTTAAAGAGTTTGAATATGAATCACCTAATTTAGATCTTTTCCTAATCATTTTTATTCTTGATAACATGGAGGATAAAGCTAACTTTCTAGAACAAGGAATCTTTCTAATGTACTATGTTGAGTGAGACAAAAAATAATTAATTACATGAACTAGTCCTTATACCATTGTAAATGGATTTTTGTATAAGATGGGCAAAGATGAGGTTTTTCACACATTGGCTTTAGATCACAATTAACCTCAACTTATTGAAGAGGCACATACAAAAATTGTAAGAGGGTATTTCATAGGTGAATCCACTATAAGTAAAATCCTATAAAGTGGTCTATGGTGGCCTAATATATTCCAAGATGCACATCGAGTCACCAAACACTGTGATATTTTTTGAAGGATAGGCAAGCCTAATCATAGCGATGAGATTTCTTTGAATCCAATGTTATTAGAACAACCTTTAGAATAGTGGGGTATTGATTTTATGGGGCCTATAAATGCAATGATAAAGCACAGTCATGTAAGGTATGTCATCACTAAGACATATTAATTTATAAAATGGGTTAAAGTTGTTGCAACACCAAGTTACAATTCCAGGGATGCAACGAAGTTTTTATATGAAAACATCATTACAAGGTTTGGGTCTCCAATCAAATTGGTTAGTGATAGGGTAACACACTTTCTAAATAATACAATCAAGACTATCATAGAAGTATTTATGATATCACACCATAAAATTACTACGTATTATCCATAGGCAAATGGACAAACTAAGGCTTCAAATAATGTATTGGGAAAGATGTTAAAAAAGATATGCAATGTATAACAGGTTGATTGGTAGGATAGATTCATGTGATTCTATAGGTATATAGAATAATATACAATGTGATAAGACTTACCCCATTGTATTTAGTTTATAGATTGAAGGTAGTGATTCTCATGGAATATATAGTTCTTAGTCTATGCATTTATATGATAATGAGACTTGGGGAGTGAGATTCTTTGCAGACACGATTAATGGATTTAACCAAAATGGAAGAAAAAAACAAAGAGTGTAAGGGATGTAAAAAGTTAATAAGATAAGTCAGTCAGCATGGCATGCAAGCAACCTACAATCTAAATGATTTTGTCTAGAACAAGAAGTCTCACTATATGATATTAGATTTAGAGCATTTATGGGTAAATTGCACATTATGTGGAAGCTAAATTTTATCATTTATGATTTTTTGTAGTAGGGAACAATTGTATTAAAATATATTCAAGGAACCATTATACCAAGATGTGTAAATGGTTGTAGGCTTAAGCCTTACTATCAATAATATTTATCATTGATCACAAAAAATGAGAGAGGGTGTTGAGTAGCACCATGTAGTTTAATATTTCTTTTTAAGGTTTATTTTTATATTTTTATTTTAGGTTTGTGTGTATTTTTAACATTTAACTTATGTATCGTTGAACATCAAAACTATAGTTGTTAATTTAAATTTATAGAGTGCAATATGTGAATAATTTCAACTAAAGGAAAGACAAATTATAATTGGTACACATGGATCATCAATTAATTTTAGGAAATAGACATAGATAATCTAGATATGGAGGAATGATGATCAAAATCCATTCAAAACCATTAATGGTGATGCACTTGAAATATTGCATCTTTACCAAAGAAGAAAGCCATAGTTATTAGGCTAGTACAACCTATGTGATCTCTACCCATAGGTGTAAAATAACCTTTGCCTACATAGGTACAAGCTAAACCATATGCACCACCATAGAAAAAATTAGCTACATTATAGGTTGATAATGGAAAGAGGAAGGCATCAACATGATGTGCCTCACAACCACCACCAAAGAAAAGGACACATTGTACCAATCTATGGTTGGACAATAAGTATGTTCTAAAGATAGTTATTGAGTGTAACTTTGTAGAGTTAAGTGTAGAGGAACAAGAATTTATACACTTAATTCTTACTGACATTGACAATGATATTTATGAGAAATAAGAGGAAATATAATTATTATTTTGGAAGGAAGTGCACACCTATTAGTGTATAGTTAGGTGAGTCCAAACTTGTGAGTGTATATTACCAAATTTCCTCCTTCAATCATATTATATACTATTGGATAGGAATCAATGCACTAATTTTTTTGAGTAGAGATTTTCCAAATAGATCTAGCTACAAGATCTTCCACTGCACAAGAAATAAAATTTCCATTATAATAAAGTCCACCTCTAGAACTAATGCATAGGCCAATAACCATTTTATACCCAGACATTCCCCAAAAATCAAAGACAAGATGGTCTCCTTTCCAAATCAAATAGAGGGGGTAATAATGCATCAATCCTAATAATACCAAAAAAAACATGGGAAGTAGTCTAGACTACAAAGAGGTTAAAGACTCTCACTCCTCCTCCATCTTTTAGGAAGAAGGTTATCACACATTAATGTACTATTATTTATCCATCATCTTTTTAAGATTCACAATCAATTACAGTTCTCAATTCACCAATTCTTAAAGAGGAGCCTAAAGATACTAGTTTACCAAAGTCCAAGTAGTAAACCACAGAAATAGATGTTGTACCACAAGAACAAGCTACTGAGGAGATAGAGGAACAAGCAAAATGCACAAAATGTAGATGGGAATACATATTGAAAGGTGAAGAACAAAAATAATAATGAAGAGGCAAAGTACAAGGTTATCAAGGAGGAAGAATAATAGAAGTAGTAGGACAAAGAGGAGGATCATAGAAAGAAAGTGAAGGAAGTTTAGGTAGAAAATAAAAGAGATAAAGAAGTAGAGGTGAAGAAGAAATAAGAAGAAGAAGCAAGGAATTAGAAATAAAAATAAAATCAATAAGAGTAGGTGGTGAAACAAAATATAGATGAAGTAAAAGTAGTCACAAAGGCTCAATATTAGGAAAAGTATACAACAACACTACACACCCAAGAGAAGCAAGCCAATAGGTAGGTCAAGGAGCAAGAATCCAAAGTTAAGTTGAGGTAGCAGCCAAAGCTAAGGCCAAATATTAGTTGTAAAGCTGAGGCTAAGGTAGAAGTGAAATCTGATGTTGAGGTAGAAGCTAAAGCTAAGGCTAAATCAGATGCCAAAACTAAGGCTATTGTGGAGGAAAAATTTAAGGGAAAATCAAAGCACACAACACACCTGGAAGTTAAAATAAGGCAAGAAGTAGACACTAGTGAACCCAATGTGAATCAAACACTCAATCTAAGTTTTTTCAAACCCTCTTAGGGTTTTCTATTTCAAATGTGATTTTTATATTTTCATTTTCTTTAGGCTTTGGTCATTTTTTTAAATGATTTTCATATTTTTATCTTAAATTTATTAGCTATGGTTACTACTTGTGATGATAATCCTTATATTTTAAATGTAGATGCAAATTCCCAACCACTTTTTAATAATATGCCCTTTATTACAACTTGAAATAGTGACAATGAAACCTATAAGGACCCTAACCGTCCCAAAGAAGTTAAAAATACATAGAATAAAAACTCTATAAAATTTTAAAATGGCAATTAAAAAAATCCATAAATGTATGAAATAGTTACTAAATAAATTAAAATCTAGAAAACAAAAACTTAGAAACAAAAAAACCTTACATTCAATAAATCTTCATTAAATGGTTCTAACCCTTCTACATCATGTGGTGAATCTATTAATCCTCATACAAATCTTCCACCTAGTATCACACCACCTTTGTTTGATACTATTATTCCTAATGCCTCTATAATTCCTCCTAGCAATTAAAAAACCAATGTACCTCCAATGAAATCATATATTCATTCTCTTAGTATTGAGCATGCTAATATCAATGGTGTTAGGTTGTGGAGCTAAAAGCTTCACCAGGATGCAAATAGGAGAAGTTACGGATGATGCAGAGTTACAGAGAGTTGCTGAATGCGTTGCAGGGAAACCGGCATCAGTCTGATCAACGGACGTCAGTCAGATGGCAGTGAGGAAGCAACCGGCGTCGGTCACCAGTCGGCCGACATCGGTCATGGAGGAGCCGACGTCGGCAGCCTGTGCGAGAACAGGTAGTTTACATGTTGATCCCGGAGAGTCTATTTTTGGACTATTTGTTTGCATGTCAAGGGCTAGTTGTAGTCTTGAGTTGCATGTCTAATTATTGTAATTAAGGTAGTCTAATTATTGTAAGCATGAGATCTATATATAGACTCATGGGTTGTATTTTAAACTTGTGCTATAAATCCATTGGGCTTGTAGAGAGAGCTAGAGTAGTTCCTCCTAGTTCCACAGTACCAAGGTGGATACTGGTTTGGAGAATCAGCAGGGTTCTTCGTATGTGTATGATCTTGGTCTGCATGACTTTCTATAGGAGATCTACAATGGTGAGTAAGGTCTAGTGATTTGCAGGTAGCAGCAGAGAGCAGGAGATATACTTAGAGTACGGTTGTGTACTTGGTGTATTGGCAGCGTGTTACTGACTGGTTGGAGAGGTGAACATCAATTTTGTATTGGAGTTGATTGTTGTGACCAAGAGAGAGAGGGAAGAAGGTCTTGAGGTGTGGTGAATGTTTGAGGTGGAAGAAGTGGCATCTTCTTTATTGTATATCCTTCTGAGTGATTATTAATACAATTGTGTATTATCTCTCAATTCCTGTGTTGTTTCATATTTCTAGTTACTTATTGATTCTGGTTAAATTCCATGTTTAGTTGCTAATACAAGAAGTAATCATATGTGCTCTAATTAGTGGAGCAAGATCCTGACTAAGTAGGCATCAGAGCATGTTTATTGTTCTAGGTTCCTGACAAGTGGTATCAGAGCTTTTGGTTGGGTTGACTAACAGGTGGTTTCAGATCTAGTAGTGTTTTTGATTACAGGTCACTCGTAGGGGTTTCAGATTGAGTGGGAGTATAGCAATGGAAGAAGAAAGTAAGCTACGAATGGAGAAACTGAATAGCACGAATGGTCTGATTGATGGAAAGAAAGAGCAGGTAAAAAGAGATTTTTGGTTGGTAGAAGATTAGCGCGTAGAAGCATATGTTTCAGGTAATGTTGCACAAGATGTTCTGGATAAATTAGAATCTTTGTTTACAGATTCTTTTGCCTCTTTCCATGCAGCCCGAAATAGAGCATCTTTTCATGGGTATGTCTTTGGATACTTTGGAGAGATTTATTTAGGGGTTGGAGAGCCTTGTCAGATGATTGACGAAGGGGAAGTGAAGCTGAAATTGCAAACAGATGACACACAGTGGTTGAAGGAAGTCATGCAGGTACTAGTCTTAGAGATGAGTCTAATTTCTTTAGGAAATTTGGGTGATGAGAGATGCACTGTAACTCTCACAGTGGATACACTTGAATTAGATGGTGGTAAGAAAGTAGGTATCCTTTATCTATCTACTTATATTATTGATTCACCTTCTGTTGCAGAGATGTGGCTTCATAGGCTTAGTCACATATGTAGAAGGAGAATGTAGGTTTTGAAGCAGAAGTCAGATGTCTTTGACAAGATAAAGAACTGGAAGGCCTTGGTGTTCATGGAGGAGATGACAGACAGAGATCAGGTGAGGAAACTAAATTATTCTGAGCAGAGCAGGGTTGATTTGATCAAGATTTTGATCCATAGAGAGCTCACAGGTAAAAATTTATCACTCACAGATGAACATAGGTACTGGCGTCAGTCAGATAGTAACCGACGTCGGCAATAGGAAGACCAACATTGGTCATGAAGAAACTGATGTCGGTAGAAAGGGCACCAACATTGGCCAGGGAAATGACGTCGGCAGTCAGGGTCAGTACAGGGAGCCGACATCAGTCGGGAGTAGACTGGGAGATGGCTGAGATCGGTCACTGGTACAGATGGTGGGCAGATAGCTAGCTATCAACAAGTCTCAAACGCTCATGTCGAGGTCAGAAAGGGTAAGTGAACCTCATATTCATTGTTCACCTTCTTTATATTGCTTATTGATGGTCAAGAACTAGGAAGATGCGAAGAGGCAATGCAGGTAGAATCCAGATATAGTGGGAGCTTGGCATGGATGAGGAGTGTGAGTCCTTGGAGAAGAACCAAACAGGTATTTTTTGGTAGAGTTGTCAGCTAGAAGTAAGCATTGAGAGACGAAATGGATTCCCAAGTTAAAGAAGAGAGTGGATGGATACGTGAGACAGAAGGCCAAGGCATATGGTCTTGAGGAAGCTGTAGGATAGTGGTACAGTTTTGACAGGTGGATGACTAAGCATGGCTTCAGTCAATGTCAGTGTAACTATTGTGGTTTTGTCTTACCAGGTGGATGATGAGTCGCGACATTATCCAGTTACTGTATGTGGGTAATTTGCTAGCAAATTTTGTACATATAGGGATTTGCTGAGCTAAGGGTAAGGTTAGTTCAGAGGTATGTCATGAAGAATTTGGAGTAGCAAAATTCTTTGGCATAAGAGACATGGAGATTTTATCTCCAGTGGGAGCTGGTGTGAAGACGGTGTTGGCAGGGTTCATGATGTAGGATGCAGAATCAAAAAGCACACCAAGGGCTGGATAGTTCAAGCAGAGCTTGGAACAGGGTTCGAAATCACATGAGGTCTAGTGTAGACCTGAGTTTTCCCAAGTAGTGGGAGTTGTCAGAAAGTATGGATCCAATTCAGGGAAGGAGTACTAGAGGGTAGTTCAGTGGGATTAGCAGCAGGGATTCTTGTTATGCAGGGTCAAGGTCTTCACTACATGGATATGTAGGTTCGGATGTGGCAGATTACTTGAATGACAGGTATAGCATCACAGGTTGTGTGGTGGTTGGTCTTCAGGATTGATCTTGAAGAGGGATACAAGCCAGGGAATAATTTAGACGGTGTACAGGTACAGGTACAGGTGCAGCTGTTTATCTCCAAGTGGGAGATTTTTAGGTTATGGAGCTAAAAGCTTCACCAGGATGCAAATAGGAGAAGTTACGGAGGATGCAGAGTTGCAGAGAGTTGTTGAATGTGTTGTATGGAAACTGATGTCAGTCTGATCAACTGACATCAGTCAGATGGCAGTGAGGAAGCAACCGACATCGGTCACCAGTCGGCTGACATCGATCATGGAAGAGCCGACGTCGGTAGCCTGTGCAAGAACAGGCAGTTTGCATGTTGATCCCAGAGAGTCTATTTTTGGACTGTTTGTTTGCATGTCAAGGGCTAGTTGTAGTCTTGAGTTGCGTGTCTAATTATTGTAATTAAGGTATTCTAATTATTGTAAGCATGAGATCTATATATAGACTCATGGGCTGTATTGTAAACTTGTGCTAGAAAGCCATTGGGCTTGTAGAGAGAGCTAGAGTAGTTCCTCCTAGTTCCACAGTACCAAGGTGGGTACTAGTTTGGAGAATCAGCATGGTTCTTCGTATGTGTATGATCTTGGTTAGCATGTGTGCATGACTTTCTATAGGAGATCTACAATGGTGAGTAAGGTCTAGTGATTTACAGGTAGTAGCAGAGAGCAGGAGATCTACTTGGAGTACAGTTGTGTACTTGGTGTACTGGCAGCGTGTTACTAACTGGTTGGAGAGGTGAACATCAAGTCTGTATTGGAGTTGATTGTTATGACCAAGAGAGAGAGGGAAGAAGGTCTTGAGGTGTGGTGAACCTTTGAGGTGGAAGAAGAAGTGGCATCTTATTTATTGTATATTCTTTTGAGTGATTATTAATACAATTGTGTATTGTCTCTCAATTCCTATGTTGTTTCATATTTCTAGTTACTTATTGATTCTGGTTAAATTTCATGTTTAGTTGCTAATACAAGAAGTAATCATATGTGCTCTAATTAGTGGAGCAAGATCCTGACTAAGTAGGCATCAGAGCATGTTTATTGTTCTAGGTTCTTGACAAATGGTTATAATACATCTAGTGAAACATCTAATGATTTAACTATACAACAACAACTCAATGCCATGAAGGTGTGAATTTTGTAATATTGCAAACATCTAGCAAACTTAGACACATGATTTCATCTTTTGTAATATTACACAATCTATTGGCTCAAAAAGTGATTGTTTATTCCTTACCTCCATCATTCCATGTACCCAAGTTTACAACATTTAATAGAAATGGGGATCCATTTCAACACATTAAATCCATTTTTGTATCTTGTATTTAGTATGACCATGAGGAACTTCTCCTGACCAAAATATTTCCTAGAAGCCTCAAAGGATATGCTTTATATTGGTTATATTATTTCCCTAAGGAATATGTGTATATTTCATGAGTTAATTGACCTTTTCTTAGTGAATTTTTCAATAAACATTAGTCAAAAGGTCACTTTTTAACAAACTATCTGAATCAAATACCTAATGAATGCATTGTAGACTATGTGCTTAAATTTAAAATAATGCTTACCTAGATGTCACATGTTCTTCCTGATAGTGAGCTTCAAGACATAATCTCAAATATTTTGCTCAAAAGTCTTAATGATATTAATTTTATGGATGAAAATACATTAAGTTATACACTTTATTTAACATTAATACTCCAAAATATAAAGCAAAATCAACATTCAAACCTAATACTAATGATGCACCTAGATTTCAAGCTAAGAATGAGATCAAGACTATCAATATAGTTTCATAAATAGAGGAAAGCATTACATTTATGGCTTCTAAGAAAATAAAATAATTTACACATCTACCTAATCTACCTTGTTATATATTAAAGATGTCAGTTTAAAGCAATGTCATAATCCTTCCTAAACTAGTTTAGCAATATACAACTCAACTAGTACCTAATGGCTATAATCTAAATGTTTTTTGTAAAAATCATCATGCCTTTAACATTAAAATAATAAATGTTTCTAATTAATCATGAGATTCAATACCTAATTGATAGTAACACCACTACAATAGATGGATATAAATCTAAACTCAATGAATTAGTAGCGACACCAAATCAATGATTAAAAATCTTTAACAACCCATTTCCAAATTTTAATATTCCAAAACAAAACATTGCATAGAAACATCTATACAACATTCTATCATTCAACCTAAGCATGAGATTGATAACACCATTGGCATTGGGTTGAGCTATAAATTCAATCTCTTTCTATTAAATTTTATGACCATAAAATATCTAATGATAAATCAAACAATGGTATAATATATACAGGAGTTTACACATCATTCCATTTGCAAAATTGAGCAATGAGGAAGTAATGTGTTACACACATGCCCCCAACTAATATCTAGTTCATAAAGATTTTGAGACTGAGTAAAACAATTATGATTCTAAGTAAAACCTGAGTGTCAACCTAAAACAACATGTCATGCATGATTTCCCCCAAACTGAGCAAATTTGAGAGAAAATTATGTAATTATAAGTAATTATGGAAACTAGGACTACGAAACTACTAAATATTGATCTGATTAAATTGAGGTTCTAAAAAATTATGGGAATGCCTATTTTTTATGCATTTAATCAATAATGTTGGGAAGGACACTAAAGCAATGCTCTCCTATCAAATGTGGTGCTCCTATCCAAATTGACTTTCTATGTTTTTAAAGCTTGAAACTATGTTAATTGTGTATCCACTATTAAATCATGTTTGTTTACTAATATGGGAAGGTCAAGTCTCTAATAAAAACCTCTATAAATGCCCCCTCTTTTGAGGTGATTTTTTGAGCCTGCATAAGAACCTAACTCAAAAGAAAAGGATATGTAGTAGGTTGTTATGATGTGACAAAAATGTAAATGTGAGTAATATTGACATAATGGAAAAGCATTGCATCATTATGTATGTAAACTAAGCATAATAATAATGTAAGATGCATGTGAAAATAAGCATTCACAAAAAGTGTATCTAGACAGAGGTGACAATGAGACACATAAATAACTGAACAACTGAGCATATAATGTTGAATATAACTAATTAGGTTCGAATTTATGATGTCCATCAAGGAATTATAATGGGTTAGGTGTATGATGTCCATCATGGTATCAAAATTTGAGTAAATAATCAATCAAAGTGTCATGGCCATGACATACACAAACAAAGAGTACACACAACACACATAATAAAAGTCTAAAGGGACACAAACAAGGTCCATTCAAATGTCACACTATAATAGAAAACACATACAAAGGCATGTTCAAATTCCCTCACACACATACAAGGTAAAAAAATGGAGGCTTAGAGACACAAATAAGGATATGTTCAACTGTCCACACACAGAGATAAAAACACACACAAGGAAATGTTCAAATTTTCTCACCCATATACAATGAAAGATATAAAGGCTTAGAACCACTTGTAAATGACATATTAAAATGTACTCAAAGTAAACAAATGAGTGCATATAATATGTATAACTAGTAAAATAATATAAAAATCATGCATGATTATGTATTCTAATCAACAAGAGCTAAATTGTAATCTAAGAAATATTCAGTAACTGAGGTAGGAAATAATATATCATAATGTTAGTGAGTGATAAATACCATAAGATGTAATATAGTGTAACATAGTGAGAATTAAAATCAAATAAGGTGGGGAAAAATAATAAAACCTATGTTTTCCATGCCCCTAGTGAGCTAGGTGATGGATCTACATGTTGTAGGAAGCCTGTGTGAAGTCTGAAATTGAGTAGTGATATTTTGATCTCATTGGGACAAGAGTAGGGTGAGGGACACTATATCACTACAATCCTATCCTCCATAGTGATCCTATTTGAGTATAGTTTCAAAGTGTGTAGTAGTAAAATCACTTGTAAATGGTTCCTGAAATGATGTCCTATGTAATCTACAATCACTTATGTACACTAGTGAAACATGTATGATATAAAATTGGCTAAAATATATATATATAATATTATACACAACTGAACTAATGTATGAAAAAATACATGTGAGCATGCATAGGTCCTGGTTTTTGTTATTTTCTATAATATTTTACTATTTTTGTATTTTTTCATTTATATGAATGTAAATATGATATGATGACCTAGAAATAAAATAGCACATCCAAAGGATGTGGGCAATCAAAATGTGGATCTAGTGGTAGATGATCAAGCTTAGGGTACTATATCTATCCAAACTCATATAAATCATCATCATCATGGTCATCGTACCATTCATGCTCTACAAATATAACTTTGTCTTTAGCATACATTGAATCATGTGCATTTGAATAGAAGGTTTCTCGACTATGTAAGAGACCTCATGTAATTTTCTAGGATATATAAAGTTAGATCTCGTTGCCTTATTATAGAATATATTATTTTCATCAAATTTATCATGGATAATGTGAACTATGTTCCCATTAAACCTAAATGTGAGACACCTTTGTGCTTTATCTTTTGTAGTTTCTATTTCCTATAACCATGTTTTACCGAATGTAGAATGTATCTAAATTCCATGTTCACAAAGAATAATAGGTTGTTCAAAACATTGGGACCACATTCAAATAGAATTTTAATGTGGTTGATGGAATCCTAGAAAAATATTTCACATTGTAACTCATCATTGTTATGTCTTATATGTTGTAAAATTTCAAATGTACATGTATTTGGGTTTGAATCCTCATCAATGGCTATATGTTTTTAATATTGATCTTCAATGAAAACTTTAATAACCAAATCATTACTTATTGAATGTTTGTGGTTTCTACATGTCAAAATTTGTTATGGGGCCTTGGCCTACTTAGGCAAAGGCTATATGATCTGAATAGTGCCCTTAGCCTTATAATTCATTAATTTTTTATTGTAATGATGAGCATGTATCTATAACATGTCCTGTGATTTAAAGAAAATGAAAAAAGGGTTTACAATCTTGATTTGATAATCAACTAATGAATCTTTGGTGTACTTTTGGTAAGGCTATCAATTCCCTATAAAGTAACATTTGTAACATCACATGCGGTCTATCTTGTACATCATTTTATTATAATCTAATAACTCATTAAATATCCATAGATGTGATATTATTTAATGAATGATAATAGATATGAAACTATATTTGGGGTGGTATCTAACTAGTAACAAAAATTATTTCCCTTATGTGTGTTAGCAATAACTATATTTGTATATGTTGGTATAATGGCCTTAGAGTCATCTCGATATTCTCCTTGGCCCAATTGTGTAAAATTTAAACCAAAAAAATAATTATCAATGTTCAATGGATTTGTGTCTATATCCTCCTTAGAAGTATCCTCAAAAACACTATCGGCATTCTTGATGTAAAAATCCTTAGGGTTGTCTAAATTTACCAATAAAGGTAATTATTGCATATGTTCCTCATTATCAACCCTAGGTGGTGACATAAGTGGTGTAGAGGTTCTTATGGATGGTGGTTGAGGAGTATGTGTACTATACTAACCAACCTCATATGTGTGTATTTGTCATATGGGAGTAGTTTGTGGTGGTGGCACTATAGTAGGTCGTGGTCCCCATTTCGGTGATAAACTCTAAGAAGCAAGTTCTATAACCTTATAATATCTAAAGGGTTGGTTGTTGACTAGAAAAGAGTATATATATCCATCATGGATAAATTTGACACATCGGTGCAGGGTAGAAGTTATAGCATTAATGGCATATATCCATGGCTTTCCTGATAATAAATTATAATGCAAATGATTAGGAATTACCTAAAATTATATAATAGGGTTTTGGGCCCCATAATGATATCCAAGCTGATACAACCCAAAGATTGGCATGGCACATCACCAAATCCTTTGATATTCTTATATGGATTTTGAATGGATTCCATGTTGATACCCATTGTTTGTAGTAATGTGAGATTATAAATATTGGGTTGTGAACCATTGTCAATTACAAATCTTTTGATTGTTGTGTTGTTGAATCAAGCTTATATAAATAATGGTATATTCTAATCAATTGTTGACTATGGTGTAAAATAATCATTTAAAAAATAAATTAAGTCCTTGATGTCCTTCAAATTATTCACAATAGATTTAAAATAGGAAGGTTATGTGTCACAAGTCATGGATGTTTGATTAAAACCTTAGAAAAGAATATCCTTAAAAATGGTATCCTTCTAAAGCAACTCTAGCATATAAATATTATCTAGTGTATTCCTAAGTTAGTCAATAATATCATATGGTTTGGCATGATCTCTTGGAACCATTGGATTAGTTTTTGGATGAGGTGGAATTATTTGAATGCGTTCCTTATGTCTTGGTTGAGGGGGTACCTAACATCATTTAGTAACAATAACTCAAACCACATGATCTACTATAAGCTAGGGTGAATAGTAGGATCAAGATAGGAGAAAATATATTTGGAGGGTCTAGGTGTAAGAAGAATAAAAGGAACCCTCTGAGCACATTGACGTCTATTTATAACCCATTGTAGTTAAAATTGAGCCATAAAAAAATAATCTATGTCTAATGATGCACCCATATGGGGTGGACTAATAGATTATGCAATATTTAACTTAATATGCTACATAAATGGGCTTATATACATCTGAAATATTTTTAATATAATAAGCAAGGAACATGTAAATAATACTAGTAAACTTTGCACTAGGAACTGATAGATAGGCTTATTCATGATAATCATGATGAAGTGCAACAATTAGAAAATATGATATATGAAACCTTAACAGATAAATTATATTATAAGTAATCCCTATTGGTAATACATGGTTTTCAATATTCAACAATAATATATTTCACCAATATGTATTATCAAAGTTGGGATTTGAGTAAAAACACTAGATGGTAACACTACTATGTAAAATTAGGAGAATAATATAAAAATGATAACATCCAATTATTTGGAACTATTGTATTCTATAAACTTACTAAAAATAAAAAAAGTGTAAGGAGAAAACAAAGACTTAGTTATTAATTGTGCCTTCAAGAAGAATCAGGATCTAAATCTTTCAATGTAGAGAGGTTTGATGATTGGAATAGAGATTCTAGAAATGGATCTAGGCCTGGATAACAATAGTGCGAAGAGGACAATAGAGGGTTTTAACTATTTTCCAACTTAGGGTGATTCTTCCCACTTATAGTGAAAAAATAATTTTTTCTAGGTTCTATGTGCCTTCATATATAGAGCTTGTATCTAGTGTGGGAGCTTACGATCACTTCTAGAGACCATTGTATAACAAATTTCCCTTCAAAAACCCTATCTCCTTGACATGTGAATAGCAATGAAAATCAAAGGGTAAAAACTTTTAGTGATTGAATTTGGGTGAGACCTCAACACCCTATGTGTTAAGTGTTGTCTATATACCAATACTCTAAAGAGGGATTAAACTTCATGTAGGTTTCCCATGCTATGGTGATGTGTGAATAATTTTTGTAATGTGTTATATGATGGTTTAATATTGATGTGATTAAATGACTTAACCATGACTTATGACCTTTAAAATATACTCAGACTTAAGATCTAGGTTACTAAGGTTGTGTGAAATTAGAATTAGGAGAAATAAGTATTCTTCTCTCAATGTGCAAGTGTGATTTTGGTGCTTTTCGATGTGGAATCCTCTTGTGAGCCAAATGGTTTGAAAAGTTTCTATATAGTTGTATCATTTATAATATTTGAATGGGGTTAATTAGGTATATATGTTGACATTATTATAGTTTTTGATTTTGTAAATTAAACATTACGTGGTGAGAATATAGGAGAGGGGGCAAGGAAAGCGGTATGCTATAGACCCTTAGGACACTCTTATCCAATGGGTGATTTCATCATGATAAGTGTTATGTAGGGCCTAAAATATGTCTAAATTTGATAATAATAGGGATTATTACATTCAAGGGTCATTTTTTGACCTAAAAGAGTGTGCAAGGTGGTCAAAAGTGATCATAAAGGGCTCTATTATAGGTCTAGAGATAATTTTGTAAAAGAATGGTCACAAGTGCACGATTTTAGCTTAAATGTTAATTTTACATGTTTACACATATTTGGACTTTAGACTCTTACATATTTGAAGTAAAAATTAGATTTATGCCTCGTTAATCATGGTTAATTATTGTATTCATGATCTAGGGTTTTTTCACTTATTTCATGCTACTTTTGACAATTTATCACAAATATATATACATTTATGACTATGATGCCATACTTTAAACATATATACATTTTACAATAATTGTACATATATCTAGTGCTTAATTGATACTTCAATGCACATAACTTATTATGTGCATGTAATACCAAAATACAAAAGTAATAAAAATATGAAAATTAAAAACATCCATAAAATACCAAAACAAAAAATTTCTAGTCATACGATCCATATCATGCCTATTTTACCTTTCTTAGAGGTTTTTTTACACTCATGTTTCTCACATATGTGTTAATACCCCTTCATCCTAACTCTTATAACTTGTATTTGGTATTATTAATAAAATATTAGACACATATGCTTTGTAAGTCATCCCACTTGTTATTTTTAGTTATCCCACATGTATGAGAAGTAATATTTGTCTTGGGTAGATTAGTTTAAAAAGAGAACTTATGTAAGATAAAGTATCATCTATTGAATATTTTTTATCGATTCGAGATCATAGGAGGTTACCCCCTCAAAGAGACCTGCAATACTTTGTAGTGTGCTTATATTATTTAAATAAAATATTTTTATATTATTTTAGTTCAATGCATATTTTTTATATTTATGTTTCTAAATTAGTATATGTGCAAGTAGGTTCTTATAACTTTCTAGGGTCATGTTTTACAATAACTTCAATAATTTAGATATTTATGTGACTATACATTATATCATCTAACCATGTATAATCAGGGTCTTAGTGATCATAAAGTGGTAACATAAGTGGCAACACTATTTTTTTCAAAAAACTACCCATTTTTTTTACTACAATTTTTTTTAAGGTTATAAATTGTGTTTTTATAGTTTCAAGACTTTTAAGAAGTTATTTTTATTGTCTAATCCAAGTCATTATTATTGGTGAAGTGAGGGGTGTTCCCCTAATACCAAGTCCTTAGACAATGTTGTATATAAATTTTATCTTCCATATAGAAAATGTCTAGGGTTTTCATTTCACCATAAGAAGCATTTGGAAATTTGTATTTTGTGATACACAAATAAGTAGTTATCCTAAGGATGTTACTCATGTTGTACATCAGAAATAGGATAGTGGGCTATAGGATGGTTTAATATTTCATAGTTAAAGCTCTAAAATATTGAGATAATGTTATTTTCAAATGGGATAAATATATTTTTGAGCTGATAGATATTCTAGTAACCTTTTTTATCATAAACCTATCACTCTTGGATTCATATATGTGCAAAATATTTTTGTTGGAAATATAGTAAGCATAAAATTTAGAATATTTATAACATTTTTAGCATCCTATAAAAAAACTACATAAGCTATAAAGGGTCATACATTAGGTTATTAAAGTTAGTTAAATAAAAATTCACAATCAAACACAGGTAGTCAAAATCTTACCCATTCAGGATTTATATGCCACCTTGACCAAAACATTTCCAAACCTAATAACTACACCCATATAATACCTAATAGAGGCTAAAATGTGTGCCCAATATAAAAAAGTATAATTTTTAAAGTGAAATTCTAAATTTACATTGGGCCAATAATGTTTGGAACAAAAATTATACCTACTTCAGATGTAGAGTCACTTCCAAAGTTGACAGATGGGAAGATGCACCCAAATCCCTAGAGGAATAAAAGAAAGAAGAAAGTGATATCAGATAGGACCCCATACCATAAAATTATATTCCCACTCCTCAAAAAATTAATATCAATGGGTACTTTAAAAAAATTCTAGCAACACACACAACTTTATTGACCCTTGAATAGCCAAACAAGTCAATTGTTATGTGTATCCATGTTTAGGTTTGGAAATCATGATAAAAAATAGTGGAACCTTATATTATAATTTAAAATTTACCATTTTTTTTAATTTTAATATGGGATTAAAATTTAAAATTATAACTATTTGATCTACATATAGGAGTTTGCAATGTAGTTTTGGGAACATGATGACTTTAGACACTAGGTCATATTCTATGGGACTTTTCCAAACTATGGATATAATTCATCTATAAAGGTTATCAACACACCATAAAATTATTCACTTTAGGATCAAAAAAATTAATTATCTCTTACTATATGGATAAGTTTTTAAAATGGGATCTCATGGGATTGTCGCCCAGTTTTGCACCATCTGCTCAATGAATCATCTGATCCTAGCCACCTCCTAGAATTATAGGGACTATTGTATAAGTACATAATTGTTTTTGAGTAACCTAATGGGTTACCTCCACAATGGCTAAAATATCATTCCAATTATATTTCTCCAAGTAGTGTACCTTTAAATATTTGTCCTTACTAGCAACCATTTCTATATAAGAATGAAACTAAAAAAATGGTGCAATAATTATAGAAATCGCGAGTCATTAAACCCAACATCAGTATTTAATCTTACTCCATATTATTTTTATGGAAAAAATGGGTCTTTATGAGTTTAAATTGACTTTTTATCACTAGATAAACTCACAATCAATGGCAAGTTTCCCATTCTAGTGATTAATGATCTATTGGATGAATTTCATAGAGCTTGTTTCTTCTAGAAGCTAGACTTGAGTCAGGATATTATCAAATTTGCATCAAGGATGATAATTATCCTAAGATATAATTTTGAACTCATGATGTTCATTATGAATTTATCATCAAGCCCTTCACCTTGGCAATGCTTTTTCAACATTACAAGGCTTAATGAACAATATCTTATATAAATTTATCCACAAGTTCATCTTATTATTCTTTGATGAAATCCTTGTTTATTAAAATACATGGAAGGAGTATTTATTGCATTTTAAAAAAACCATCTAACTCCTTTATGATAACCAGTTATGTGCCAAATGGTTGAAGTTTATTTTTTATCAAAATGAAAATAGTCTCTAGGACACATATCCTCTAAAGAAGTTAAATTGGATCATGAAACAATTGAGGCTATGAATTTTTTTCCTAAACCCAAAATACTCAAGAGCCTTCACAATTTTTTGAGCCTCACTAGATATTATAGAAAGTTTGTCTATGACTATGGGAAAGTTTCATTTTCATTTAAGGTTGTGTTGAAAAAGGATGCCTTTCAATGGTGAAAGGTGGAAGAAAGGTCCTTTGAACTTATTAAGCAAGTAATGTGTATTATGCCAATTCTAGATATACCTAACTCATCCAAACCCTTTACCATTAAAAATGATGCCTTCGAAAGTGGAATTATATCTATCCTAATGCAATAAGTTTAACCCCTCACATTTACCATCAAGGCACTTAAAGGTAAAACCTTTGTCTAACCCACCTATGAAAATTAAATGTTATTCATCCTTCATGTAGTCACCAAGTGGTGCCCATATATAGTTGAGAGATACTTATGCATCAAAACGGGTCACTATAGTCTCAATTTATTCTTGGATCAAAGAATTTATTTGATATAGAAAAAAAGTGGGTAACCAAATTCATGGGATATGAGAATGAGATTACCTACAATAAATTTGAATACAATGTTATCATAGATGCATTGTCTCGCATGTATGAAGAACAAACAATTTTATGTGCACCGTCCATATCCATTTAAGATATGGTGAATAATATATAATAATAATGGTCCAAATACACCTAAATTTAGTGGATAATCTATAAAATAACCACTTATACTTCATCTTAACCGAATTACTCTTTGGATGGTTATTATTTTTGACACAAAGTGATGTAGAGGCCTATCTTTCGTAAGCCATAAATTTTGATCTGGGAGTTTGTTTGAGATCTCATTTGCACTAAAACTAAGGCATAAAGAATTAATTCATCCATAACCCACTCTATCTAGTTAAGGACATTTTCATAAAAAATTTGAGGCCATACATGACCATATAAGGGTCTGAAAATGCATTTTAATATATTTTTTAAGATTTTTCTATTTTTAGAAATAGGTTATTTAGTAATCAGACATGAAATTGAGTTGAAATTATTCCATTAGTTTATTTTTAGTATTTAGAGGATAATTTGAAATTTTTTATGCCTATTCAATCTCACATGTAAAAACTTACTAAAAATAATAGCTACCAAAAATAGCAAGGCAAATTTTTTGATTTTTTTAGATTTTTGAATTTTGCATGTCAACTCCAATTTTGATTTGAGGTTTATTTAAATAATTTTATGTAATTATTTTATTAATTCAAGGTGAATTAATAAATATTATGATTACATGAAATTTTGAGTATTGTGCCTATTGATATTTTGTTTCGTTAATCTATGGGATTGATCATCTAGTATCAAAGCAAGTTTGACTCTTAGAGGCAATATCTTTGTGAGTTTGTATTAGGTTTTCAAATTATATTTTGAGAGAGTATTTTGTAATTGAATAATGGGTGTAAATATGTTTATATGTATATGATTAATTACACATATGAATAGTATTATGCAACAGTTGTAGAAGTAAGTGAAACAATTATCTACGATTGCCACAAATATCACAAATCAAAGATAAAGGTAAGCAAAAGAGGAAACAAAGGAAGAAATAGATTTTAAAGAATAATTTAATAAAATTTAGGAATAAAAATAACCACCATCAATTTAAAATAGTATGGTTTGGATTCTATAGGGAAAGAATGAAAGAATAAAGGTTGATGTTTCAGAGAATTGAGGTAGTTTAAAACTAGAGGAATTGATAGACTAGTTAAATAGCATGAAAAGTTTTTCAAATGGAAAATACTAAGAGAATATAATAAAGTAAAATTTACATGCATGAAATTGAAGGTTCATGAAACTATTTGGTTGGATCACTTGCATAAATATATATATAGAGAGAGAGAGAAAGGGTAAAGAAAATATCAACACTTGGAGCAAGATGGAGAAGAAGCCGAGGAAGAAATTTCTTCCTATAGATTATGTACAAACCCTATATATAAGGTTATAAAAATTAAGGAAAGAGGATCAAAATATACAATAATATATAGGGAATGAGTTTTTAAATCATTCCATATAAGTTGAGCATGATGAAATAGAAGAATAAATGGATGCAAGGTATGTAAATGGTTTAAAGGTTTCTATTCAAGATGAAATGAGCATGAAAATAATACTTTTCATGGATGATGCTTGTCAATTAGCTTATAAGGTAGAAGAAAATCAAAATAGGTAGGCTTTTAAAAATTAAACTAAACTGAAAAGAGGAAAATTACCTCTAAGAAGGGGGTGACTTGGGTTTAATTCCACTAGAGGAGGATCACCCCATGGTACAGAAAGATAAAAGGATAATAGATAAGGGTTTTAATATCAACAAAAATAAATAAACTTTAAAAGAGGTAGAATCTATGGAAATGGTAGAGGATGGAATTGTCAAAGTAGGCCTTATGTTTGTAACATATGTGGATAAGAAGGACACAAAGTGTTTTAGTGTTTGCACTATCATAAACAAGAAAGGAGGCAAGAGGATCACCTAAGAGTAAATTTGGTGAAGGCTCAAATAGAAGAACAAAATACATAATTTATAATGATATACCTAAGATAAAATCTCATGATGAGGAGAATATTGATATCTCTAAGAAAAGAACACGGGCATAATAAATGTAGTGGTGATTTGTGGTTGCATAAAAATATTTGTTGAACAAGATGTAATTTAGGAGGTAAGATATGAAAAGTAATTATAGATGGTGGTAGTTTTAAAAATATGGATTCTAAATAATGGTATAAAAACTAGGTTTATAATGTGAAAAACATCCTTATCCTTATCATATTTCATGGTTTAAGAAAAGGAATAAAGTTAGAATAGATAAAATTTATTTAATTAAGTTTTATATAAGAAAAACTTATCGATAATAAATATGGTGTGATGTTAATCCAATGGATATATGACATGCATTTTTGGGAAGGCCATGGAAATATGATAGAAAGAAAATTCATGATAGATCAAAGAATACATATAGTTTTCAAAAAGGTGGTATAAAGGTAGTTTTATTACATCTTAAAGAATAAGGGTAGGCATAAATGATGTTGTCCACAAAATAAATTATCAACTATGTGAAGATGACAGGTTTTTTTATGCATTAATATCAAATAAAGAAGACATGAAAGTAGTGAAAATACTAGTGGAAGTGTTTAAATAATATGAAAATGTTATACCTAATGAGTTACCAAATGGTTTACCACCAAAGAGATACATTCAACATCATGTTCATTTGATTTTAAGATCAAATCTACCCAATCAAATAACTTACAGGTTGAGTCTAATTAAATATGTAGAATTGAATAAATAAATTACTAAATTAGTGAGAAATGGTGTAGTAATGGAAAGCATGATTCCATGTACAACACCAGCATTACTAACTCCAAA
Source organism: Torreya grandis (assembly GCA_037957365.1). NCBI lineage: Eukaryota > Viridiplantae > Streptophyta > Pinopsida > Cupressales > Taxaceae > Torreya > Torreya grandis. The sequence continues at coordinate 175,726 of JARHVA010008024.1, read as the reverse complement.
GAAAGATGAGACAAGGAGGATGTGTGTGACCAGTAGGTAAATCAATAAAATAACTATCAAATATAGATTTCATATACCTTATTTAGATGATATGATGGATGTTCTTGTAAAAGAAAAATACTTTATTAAGATTGATCTAAGGAGTGGATACTATCATGTTCAAATTCATGAAGGATATGAATGGAAAACAACATTCAAGACTAGGGATGACTTATATGAGTAGATGGTTATGCCATTCAAATTATTTATTGCACCCAACACAATTATGAGGGTGATGAACACAATGCTATGAGATCACACTGATAAGTTTGTAGTGGTTTATTTTGATGACATTTTGATACATAGTAAGAGTAAATAAAATCACTTAAGGCATTTTAAAATGGTATTATAATTGTTAATAAATGAGAAGCTTTATGTAAATCTAAAGAAGTGAAACTTTATGCAAAATATTTTGTTATTTTTAGCGCATGTAGTTTTAGTAGATGGTGTAAGAATAGATGAAGAAAAGGTAAAGGTAATTTTTGAGTGGCTTATTCCAAATAGCATCACAGAGGTAAAAATTTTCCATGGTTTATCAACTTTTTAAATAAAGTTCATTAAAAAATTTAATAGTATTGTTACACCAATAATAGATTGCATGAGAGGAAAATAATTTTTGTGGACAAGGGAAACAATATAAAGCTTTAAATTATTGAAGAAGAAAATTTTAGAAAAACCTATTTTAGCATTACCATATTCCAACAAAGTGTTTGAGTTAGATTGTGATTCTTCACATGTGGATATTGGCATTATGTTGAGTCAAGAAGGAAGACCCATATCATATTTTAATGATAAATTTAATGAATTAATAAATAATTACTCTAAATATGATGTTGAATTTTATGTCATTATACAAGAATTAATACATTAGAGATATTACTTGGTGCTTAAGGAGTTTATCCTATTTACATATCATGGGGATTTGAAGTATGTGAACACTCCAAATAAGTGAGTGTCTTTATTATAGGGATATACTTTTGTTTTAAAACATAAATTAGGAAATCAAAATCAGATAGTTGATGCTTTGAGAAAGAGAGTGACATTGTTAACTACTATGGTGAGTGAAGTAGTTAGATTTGAATTTGTTAAGGAATTATATGATATTAATACATATTTTGGAAATATAATTAAGCAATGAATAAATCCATAAATAGGTGATACAAGTACTATTTATGATGACTACCTTTTACAAGATGGTTACCTCTTCAAGTAAAAATAATTAAGTATTCCAGTTGGGTCTCTCAAAGATAATATTATAAGAGAATTGCATAGTGGTGGTTTGGATGGAAATTTTATTAAGATTAAGACAATGGATTTAGTGGAGGATAAGTATTTTTGGCCAAATATGAAGAGATATGTGATAAGGTATGTTTCATGATTCCAAGTGGCTAAATACCATGTAGAAAAATATAGAGTTGTACATGCATTACCAATTCCAAGAGGACCATGGATATATTTGAGTATGGACTTTGTGTTGGGATTGCCAAACACACAGAGAGGTAATGATTCATTTTTTTTCTTGAGGATAAGTTTTCTAATATGGTTCATTTTAGTACATGTAAGAAAAATAATGATGCCACTAGAGTAGCAGAACTATTTTTCAAGGATGTTGTGAGATTACATGGTGTTTCAAAAATCATTACATTAGATACAAAAAAAAAATTCTAAGTCATTTTTGGAGGATTATATGGAATAAAATAGGAACTAAAATATAATTTATTAGTGTATACCATCCACAAATAGATGGACAAACAGAAGTAGTAAACAGGTGCTTGAGAAATTTATTGAGATGCATAGTTGGAGAGAAGCTCAAGCAATGGGACTTGGATTTACCACAAGATAAGTTTGCATATAATATTTTAGTGAATAAATAAATAGTAAAATCACCATTTCAAATTATTTAAGGCATAAATCCTATGGTTATTTTATATTCAATGTAGTTACCAATTACAGAATGACTTAGTGATGATGCAAAAGCATTTATAGAGTACATACAATAGTTGCAAGAAGTTAGAAAATTGCTATAGGAAAGTAATAAAAATTATAAAGAAATAGTATACATAACAGGAAGGTAAATTTTATTTGAAGATGGTGATTTGGTGATGGTGTATTTTATAAAATAAATATTTCTAAACATACAACAATTTGAAGTACAAGAAAATTTGTTCGTGCATAATTATGAAGAATATCAATGACAATAATTATGAGGTGAGTTTACCACATAATTTTAATATCTATCTATAATTTAATGTTTAATATTTATAATATTTTCATATATAAGATGGTAAATGGGAATAAAATGAATAATTAGATTGGAAACAATGGGTACCAATGAAGAAGAAAGAAAAGATAGTGTAGGTTTTGGATAAGAATATAATGAACACAAGGAAAGGAAGTTATAACATGTATTTGGTATAATGTAAATGAATAAAATAGGAAGAAAACACTTGGTTTTTTGAATTGAAGCTGAAATTTTTTTATAAGAATAAATGGTAGGAATATAATCAAGCAACTCGTAGGTGCTAAGCTATTTTCAACTAGAGTAGAATGATGTGGAGGCCTATCTTTTGTATGCCATAAATTTTGACCAATAAGTATGATTATGCTCTAATTTGTGTCAAAATGAAGGTTTCAAAATTTTTAATTCATCCATAAACCACCCTATCCAATTAGGGACAATTTTATAACTTTTTAGAGGCCATATGTGACCATCTATGGTTCTAAAAATACATTTTAATATATTTTTCAATATTTTTCTATTTTTATAAATAGGCTATTTTAATAACCAAACATAAAATTGAGTTTAAATTATCCCAATAGGTTTATTTTACTATTTAGAGAATGAGTGGGTATTTTTCAGGCATATTCAAATTCACATGTAAAACCTACTAAAAATAGCAAGGCGGGTTTTTTTTTAGATTTTTTAATATTACATGTCAACTCCAATTTCAAGTTGAAGTTTATTTAAAGGATTTTATGTAATGATTTTATTCATTCAAGGTGAATCAATAAATATTATGGTTTCAAAAAAAATTGAGTATTGTGCCTATTGCTATTTTGCTTTGCTAGTCTATGGGATTCATCACAAAGATCTTCTAATAGGAATCCCTGAATCGTGACTATGAGAGAAAAATTATGTTGGAATTTCATGATTCCACATCAGCTAGCCACTTAAATCTTTTTAAAAATATATGAAAGGTATTATATCAAATTTTAGTACCCCTCTTTTTGAACTTCCAATTTTCTAGTTTCTCACATATGATGGCTTATGCCATAAAATATAAAACTGCAATGGTGGGGATAAACTTGTTTACATACACTTGAAAATTATTTCTTGTGTATGTGATCAATGTGATATATCACTTAATTAATTTATTCAAAACATCCATCATTTCATTTAAGTGAATTAGATATTACATAACATTCTTGATCAATTATCATGAAAATATTATATTCTTTGTAGTAATAAGGTTACAATTAATGTTTTGATAAAAATCCTTAAATTCATAGTTATCAATGGAATCATAAGAAGTGGATAACTAAAAATAGTGGCATTTATATTTTGATGAGTTTTGGTATAAATCAACATTCATCAATAAATACGTTGCAAATAATTGAATATTTCTTGTATTGATTTTTCACTCCTTTTGAAGTGGTCAATTGTTCTATTTTTGGATCATCACTAGTTTAATTTTTAAAATTCAAGGTTGGAAGTTTGTGAAATGATGTTTTTAGCATTTTTGTAATGTTATGATTTCACTCATCAGTTCAAAATTTGTATTATATGACTAGGGTTTGCATTAAAACTAAGTCCATGTTGTACAACTTTGGAATATATTACAACAATATAACTTTGTTTTATCATGTTTAAATACCTTGAGGTCACATTACCAAATTTTTGGTAGTGAATTAGGTGTTTTGGGATAATTAAAATATGTTTGGCATTATGCAAATTTTATTATCAATTTGTTTAGCATCCAATCAAGGTCAAAGTGAATAATTGTTAGTTTATAGAGTTGTTTGTGTTATCTTCAAATCTATTTTAATACAAAGGTCTTCAAATTTTAAAATCAGCCATTGTGTAGATCATGGATCTTAGTTAAGTTTTATTTCATTTAATATATCATCATTGCATTGATGAACGATGTTGATAGAGTTGGTTGAAGATATAGCAGTTTCATTTATTGCAAAATTTAGTCAAAGATATAATGATGAGTGAGAAGTGACTTAGCGATGTCTTCATAAACACATAAGGTGATCAATAAAAGATTTATTTGTAAAATTCATTAGCAGACTCTCTCAACTCACCAACTTATAAGACATGTTGGCCATAACTGCATTAAATGAATGCATTATGGAAGAAGTCACCTTAAAATGGGTGGTTATTTTTCATTTGTCAATGTTTGTTCAAAATCTCTGCAAAACTTGAACTCTAAAAAAATAATTCTAGGGAAGATAAAATGAGGTCATTTAGATCAAACTCTTTGGATATAGGGTTTCATAGTCATTTATTTACTAGCAGGTATGTACTGCAGTTCATTATAGTCATTGATTGAAATAAGGTGTATATTTAATAAATGCATGGTTCTTTTTATTATGCACATTTATTTTATTTGAATATTATAGTCTTTATACTAATGAATAAATGGAACAAGATGGTAAAATGAAAATCTTTCTCATTTTAATTCCACTTTGAAAGGATTTTTAATTTATTTTGAGAAACATATGCATAGTTTCAAAATCTCAAGGAAAGGTTTTATGATATGGTTATTGCACTATAGTATCATCTGAAAATATGAACTCAAGGTTTCTTGCATTAATATGCATTCTTGAAATAAATATTTGTGAGTTTTTCATTATTCATCAGATTTTTCATATGGCTTTTCTAGTTTTATGTTTTTTTATTGTGGGTTCTTGTGGTTCATTTGATGGTTAATATAGTCAGGTTGTTTATTGCATGTCAAATTTTATACATAGTGTAATTTGAATAATGTTGTGATAGTTTTTTGTTTAGGAAGAGTGCATGAAAAAATTCAATGGCATATTCATTTGAGTTGGGTCTATATTCCATAGCAAAGTTTTGAGTTTTTATGGTACGTAAGGAAGATGTTGTTAGTACTAATTAAAACTGTGTTTAGTTATTTGGGGTTCAATTGACTCTATTTTTTAATTAAATGAGATTTAAATCCATCACTGTTGGTGATTTATTATCGATTTAAAGCTTTTTTATGCAGTAAAATGAACAAGAAGTGGTTGTGTTTGAAGGTTTTGTTTCCCTATTGTTCTTTAAAATATATATTTGGTGTATGTGGGTTACAATATTTTATGTTTGTAATGTTATAATAACTTAAGGGTTTGGGTGATTGGACATGGTTCTTAGTCAATATTATATGTGTTTCTTAGGCTAGTCACTTGTATACAAGCTATGTTTAAGATAAATATTGATATGGTAGTTTGCATTTATGATATTTGGAGTTATACTCAAGTATATGAAACTTATAATAACCTAAAGAATTAATTGTGGAGACTTTTATTTTTATTTTGCTTGCATGAAAGTAATAAGTGTTTATGGTTTCATGCATGGACGGGTGTTCTTTGAAAATGAGTGAATGTTTTATCTCTTCTTGACATAGTCACTGTAGATATTAGGATTAGGGTTTGAAGGAACTATAGTAGAAATGTTATTTCTTAGTTTTGAATATTTTCACATACTATAAATTCATTTACATAACTGGATAAATAGTAAAATGAATTTAGTGTTGAATGGTTTTGAATGAATGAAAATGTTTTATTCATAAGAAATTATTGGGTTTTTTGTAGGACTTGCAGTTAAATGAGTCATTTGAAAGTTTGAGATACTTTCTTATTATATAGCATTTTTTTTATTGAATGATTTTCATTGGCAATATGTTATTGATAAAATGTGATAAGATTTTGTTTACTTCTTTTCAAGATGATTTTTTTTGACTTCATGTTGGTTATTTAAGTTGGAACTATTTTTGAAAGTTCTCATTTGAATTTATTTCAAATTTAGAATAATTTCTTGTTGGATTCATTACTCAAGGATTACGATAGGAATGTGTGGGGTAGAGGAAACATACAATAGAATAGTGGGACTCTTTTACAAATTAGTCACCATGATAGACATTTTTAGGATCATATGGCTGATAATTATTTTTCCCAAACCTTTCATTATGGAACCCAAGTCTCATTATACTTTGATGTAAATGACCTAAATTTCTAGACCATTTTATAAAATATTCCATATTCTTCATTAAATATGTGAGACAATATCTTTCATAGGGGTAAAAGATGATCTAATTGTCGATCTCATCCATTCAAATGAGGTATGCCAAGTCAATCTTCTTAGTATATGCATACAACCCTCCATACTTTGCCCAATGTCAATCCTATTTTTTGTCATGATGAATTTTTTATGGAGATTAATCTCAATCTTACTAATCTTAATCCTACTCTTGTTATTATTCCTAATTTTATCGTATATGTCCTTGATAATTTTGCATCTTCCAGCAAGAAACATAGTTGAAATCCTATATATCAACCCATAGTCAGTCATGTGATGAAAAAGGTCAAGATCAAAGTGGATGAAGACTATGGAACTACTAATGTTGTTGAATTACGTACTTTACTTCTTGGGAATATTGAATGATAAACAAATAAGGGAGCTCCACTAACAGATCTAGTTTTTTAGGATGATTCTTGTAGACAAAAATTGTAGTTTGGTAATTATGTTCTAGTTTTATGTTGTTTAATGTTTAGTTTATTGTGATACTCATTATATTTTTTTTACCACTATTTCAGTCCTACACAACATTGCTAGTGGATTTTCAATACTCTTACTCAGTTGTAGTTTTGATAGTATGCTTAGTTTTGGTTATTTAGAATTATTGATCATATGGTGTTTTAATATTTAGATGATGTCATGTATACTCTATGGATTATTATTGAATGTGAATGGTTTAAATCTTTAACTATATTATTATTGATCATTTAATATTTGCACATGTAAATGATTTTTTAGTGTTTTTAAACAAGTTATGAGTGCCCCCATCCATTAGATTTGTTCATGTTGTGTATATTTTTTATTTATTCTTGAGTCGCTTGAACATTATAAAGCTTTAAATATGAACTTTATGAAATCATAATTTAACTACTTTATATTATTAAGTTACTTCTATGTTTAAGTTAACTAAAAAGCAATTTATAGCTTAAAATCCTAACTACTTTCTAAAGTAAGATTTATAATAGAGACTTGAAAGAGATTAACAATGGGGAGAAAACACATAGATACAAAGAGCTCTTATATTTCAAAGCTTTCACATATTTATTCTTTCTATGTAGACATCTATGAGATCGATCATCACTTGTAAATAGACCAATGATATCCTCTTTGACAATGAAATATTATGCTTGAATAACATAGATATATCTAGGTTTTATTGATTGATTTATTACTAATTACTTTAAGTTTTTAGGTATTAATTTGCTTGATGATTGAATACATGTAATTATATGTGCAGAGACCATTGTACGTCATCTAAATAATGATGAACATGTCATATTTTATGATAGATTATTGGATGTTTAATTATATAGTGTTTGTTATTTTGAAGATATGATTCTAATCAATTATATAAATGCATTTTTCTCATATATTATACTTATTATATATTTCCTAAGTCGATTCTCTCTTTTTAAGTCTTTATTTTTTAGTTTCGATTAGTTTTATTTCACCTCTTTTCTTAGATTATGTTACTTTAGTTTTCATTCTTTATTTATTAGATTTATATGATATTCTTATTTCTTAAATAGTTAGTTTAGCATATTTATGTTAAATTATTATTTCATTATTTTTAAACCTTTATATTTGGTTTCTTATAATTTTGTTAATCTTTGAATAACTTTTTGTTTGTTGTAGCTCTAACCATTAGTTTTGATAACTTCCTAATTGCTAATAATCTTAACTCTTACCTTAATATTAACTTGAATTAACTTTAGACTTTGCCTACTTATGTTTAGGTGATTTTATTCTTATTCTTAGTTGTTTTAGAATATACTAAATGTTGGTCTTGGTTAGTGTTTCTTTATTCAACTTTTGTATTCATATATTCTATCTTCCATTCAATCTATTATGATAATTTGTTTTTAATCTATTTTAATTCTATTATAACATTAAGAGAAATTAATTGTGATATATCTTTATTACAGATTTGAAACCTTAATGAATCAAAGATATTTCCTTAGAGATATTACCTCTTTTATAGGCTTTTTCTCTATTGGATAGGTTAGATTATATCTTTGAAATTTCATTCAAAATTAAACTAAATTGAATTAAATAAGTTGATTATCTTAATAGTGAGGTTTGATTTATATTTTGATTAAACACATCTATTATTAGAATTATTAAAAAATCCTTTTCACACTTCAAAGACTAATTATTTAGCCCAAAAGGTCCCTACATTGACCATCATGATAGGTGAACGGGTTGATTTGTTGATGTGACATTTTTCAGCATTAACAAATTTCATGAATATGATGGGGGGTTTAAAAATCAATTTATTTTATTTTTTTATTATTGAAATCAATATTTATTATCCATGACCATTATAGGTATCCCTCATTTTATTCAACCTGGGTTTGATATTTTTTAAGATCAAGTTGACATAGCCTCTAATCTTGTTCACTTTGCTTGGTACAATAAATGCCAAGAAATTCATAATATTATTGAGGTTATAAATTTTGAAGAAGATGAATCATTTGAAATTAAAAGATACACTTTATTTGGATTTCAATCTTAGTTTCATGTTCAACAATGAAACTATTGTATTAAATGAAAATGAGAATAAATCTTGGTTGTTAATCCTCGGCCTTCTTTTAAAAAAATACCTTTGAATTTTTTTTGAAACTATTGATCCTAATAATCTTGTAGAGCCTAATGAATATTCCAATGGTAGATCAACCCATAGAAGGGCTAGGGACATCATCCCTATTATACATAATGATATATCCCAAGAGGAAATAACTGAAAACAAAACCTACTCTGATGTTGAAAATGAATAGCTAATAGTAGATCTTTGGATTCTTGGTAATCCAATTGTCAGGATCCACACTCCATAAGAGCACACATGATTACCTTTGTATAAGTAACTAAACATGGAATTAAACTAGAATTAATAAGTAACTAGAATTCAGATACAGCACAGAATATGAGAGATAATACAATCTTGTATTAATACTCATCTAGAAGGAAATACAATGAAGATGCCACACTCTTCCCACACCTCTGAGGCCTCCCACACCTCTTGGGCATACATTAATTCTCCCTCAAGAGTTCACTCTCTCAATTACAGTCCAACAACTCAAACACAGAGTTGTTCCCTCAACTAGTCAGTAACAATACTACCAGTACACCAATCAACTCAATAACCGAGTTGTTATTTCCACCAGTAAGTGACAATCAACACAACTTTGTTGCCTACTTCTAGTCCACCAAGTACTCAATGTACTCCAAGTAGATCTCCCTGATCTTACTCCTTGTTGTGTTGCAGATCTCCTTTGATCTTGCTACCACGTAGATCTCCTTTGACCTTGCACACACACACACACACACACACACACACACACACACACACACACACACACACACACACACACACACACACACACACACCTACAGATCAACTGACCTTAATTACCATGTAGATCTTACCTGATCTTGCACACCTTGCAGATCAAATGATCTTACACACCATGTAGATCTCCCCTGATCTTGCACACCTATAGATCAACCTGGTCTTGCACACTTGCAGACCTAGATCTTACACACATTGGAAGAACCCTTGTCCTTGCCTTTACAAGTCCTTATGATTCTACCTCTTGGGGGATCCCTTCTTTTATCCCTTTAATTACAATACAGCCCATGGGTCTCTTAAATAGATCCCATACAAACAATAATTATACTTCCTAATTACAATAATTAGAAATGCAGACTCAAGACTTAAATTAGTCTTTTACATGCAAACTAACTGTCCATCCAAAAATAGACCAGTTTTGGAGATGCATGCACACACAGGCTGCCAACGTCAGTTCCTATCTGACCAATGTTGGCTGACCCCTAACTGATTTCAGTTACTGCATACACTAAAGATGATTGATGTCATTTGATCAGATCGACATCGATTGCTCTAACACTTAGCAACCTCCTCCATTTGCATCAGTGAAGCTTTTAGCTCCACAACCTAATAATCTCCCACTTGGAGATAAATAGCTGCATCTGTACCTATACTTGTACATCATCTAATTTTGTTTCTTGGCTTGTATCCCTCTTCAAGTTCAATCTTGAAGACCAACCACCACATAAACTATGGTGCTACTCCTGTCATCCAAGTAACCTACCATTTTCGAATCTGCATACCCATGTAGAGAAGTGCTTGACCCTACATAACATGAATCCCTATTGCTGGTCCCTCTCAGATACCTGAGAATCCACTAAACTACTTTCCAGTGCTCCTTTCCTAGATTGGCCATAAACTTGATGACAACTCCCACTACTTGGGTAATATTAGGTCTAGTACACATGTACTCAACCTCATCATGTGATTTGGGACACTATTCTATGAACTGTCCATCCATAGGTGTGATAACTAGTTTTGCATCCTGCATCTTGAACCTTGCCACTACCTTATTCACATAATCATCTAGAGACAAAATCAACCTGTGATCTTCCCTGTCTCTAGAATTACTCATGCCTAGGATTTTTGCTCCTCTTAAATCCTTCCTGGCACACCTCTGAGCTACATTTACCTTTATCTCAGCAAATCCCTACATGTGTGACCATACAACAAGCATATACAATACATACAGTAATAAGATGATGTAGCTATCATTATCCATCTTGGTAAAGTAAACACAATGGTTACATTGACATTGACTAAAGCCATGCTTTGTCATACCCCTGTCAAACTTGTACCACTATCCTAGAGCTTGCTCAAGACCATATAACCTGGCTTTCCATCTCACCTATCCATTCACTCCTTTCTTTAACCTAGGAATCCATTTGTCTTTTAGTGCTTTCATCCCGACTGGCAACTCTACCAAATCCCACATTTGGTTCTTTCCTAAGGAATCACATTCCTCATTCATGCCATGCTCTCACTATTTCCTGGATTCTACCTGCATTACCTCTTCAAAACTTCCTAGTTCTTGACCATCAGTGAGCAACAAGTAGTATAAAAAAGGGGAATAATGAATTTGAGGCTTACTTACCCTTTCAGTCCTCCACATGGGCATTTGAGACTCCTTGACAGCTTGTTGTCTGCCCAAAATCCATTTTGACAGTGATCAATGTCGATCACCCCTCAGTTTGCATCTGACCAACATCGGTTCCATGCGACTGACCTAATTGCCAACATCAGTTCCCTGATCGATGTTGGTATCCACCTACCTAACACCACCGACTCTGGTCTGCACATGACCGATGTCAGTACCTATCTAATTGACGTCAGTTCTCACCTGACTAACGTTGGTAACTATGTTTTCTAGTGAGTGATGACTTTTACCTGTGAGCACACTTTGGATCAAAACCTTGTCCAAATCAACCTTGATCTGCTCAGAATTATTTAGTCCCTTTAACTAATCTCTATCCATCATCTCCTCCATGAAAACCAAGGCTTTCTAGTTCTTAAGTTTATCAAAGACATCATATTTCCTCTTAAGAACATGCATCCCCTTCTCATTCATGTGACCAAGCCTACAGAGCCACATCTTCACATCTACATCTGAAGTAGATAAACGAGAAGGAGAATCAGTAATACAAGTAGATAGTTAAAGAGTACCTACTTTCTTACCACATGCTAATTCAAGTGCACCCTTGGAAACTTTCCAAGATTTCATTGTGAGAGTAACTGTGCAACCCTCATCACCCAACTTTCCTATAGAAATTAGACTCCTCTTTAGGACTGGGACATGCATGACATCCTTCAACACCCATGTGTTGCCTGTCTGCAATTTCAGCTGCACTTCCCCTTTGCCAACAAACTAACAAGGCTCACCAACCCCTAAATAAATCTTTCCAAAGTCTCCATGGAAAAATACTCTATTTGGGGTTACATGGAAAGAGGCAATAGAATCTAAAACCCAAGATTCTACTTTATCCAAGGAACATATAAGAGCAATCTATGCAACAATACCTGCATCATTTGCTTCTTTATTTCCTTCATGTTGATCTTCTACACACTAGCAATCTTTCTTTATCTGCTCTTTCTTTCCATAATTCAGTAATTGATTATTCTTGCCATTGAATTCCTCCATTCTTATCTTACTTTCTTTTGCCATTGTTATACTCCCACTCAATCAAAAACCCCTGAGAGTGACCTGTAATCAACAAACACTTAACACACTCTCAAACCAAGGTGTTAGTGACCCAAGCTCTAAAAGTTGGTGAACCTAGCTTTGATACCAATTGTCATGATCCACACTCCATAAGAGCACACATGATTACCTTTGTATAAGCAACTAAACATGGAATTAAACCAAAATTAATAAGTAACTAGAATTCAAAAATAGCATAGAATATGAGAGACAATACAATCTTGTATTAATACTCATCCAAAAGGAAATACAATGAAGATGACACACTCTTCCCACACCTCTAAAGCTTCCCACATCTCTTGGGCATATAGTAACTCTTCCTCAATAGTTCACTCTCTCAATTATAGTCCAACAACTCAAACACAGAGTTGTTCCCTCAACCAATCAGTAACAATACTACCAATACACCAATCAACTCAATAACTGAGTTGTTGTTTCCACCAGTAAGTGACAATCAACACAACCATTGTTGCCTACTTCCAGTGCACCAAGTACTCAATGTACTCCAAGTAGATCTCCCTGATCTTGCTCCTTGTTGTGTTGTAGATCTCCTTTGATCTTGCTGCCACACACACACCTACAGATCAACTGACCTTACTTACCATGTAGATCTTACCTAATCTTGCACACCTTGCAAATCAACTAATCTTACACACCATGTAGATCTCCCTTGATCTTACACACCTACAGATCAACCTGGTCTTGCACACTTGCAGACCTAGATCTTACACACCTTGGAAGAACCCTTGTCCTTACCTTTGCAAGTCTTTATGATTCTACCTCTTGGGGGATCCCTTCTTTGATCCCTCTAATTACAATATAGCCCATGGGTCTCTTAAATATATCCCATACAAACAATAATTAGACTTCCTAATTACAATAATTAGAAATGCAGACTCAAGATTTAAATTAGTCTTTTACATGCAAACTAACTGTCCATCCAAAAATAGACCAGTTCTAGAGACGCATGCACACGCAGGCTGCCGACATCGGTTCATGTCTGACCGATGTCGGTTACTACATACACTAAATATGACTGATGACAGTTGATCAGACTGACGTTAGTTGCTCTGACACTCAGCAACCTCCTCCATTTGCATCAGTGAAGCTTTTAGCTCCACAACCTAACACCAATTAATATTGGTAATTATCCTAGTAAGCTACCCTCCCTTAAAGGACTTAATATTCCAAAATTTTCCATAAATCCTTGATTCTTGTAAAGATTGTGTAATAACCCAAAAAAATTAAAATGCTGAGATAAAGTAACTACGGTGCAAGGATTATAACATAAACTAACATGGAAATGTAATGAAATGAAAAATTGTGTTATAGCCAACACAAAAACTAGTCTAAGTTATAAATTATTAATGACACTTTTAAAAAAAATTATCCACTTAGTGTTTTAATTCCATATGGCCTTCTTATTAGGTCCATTATCAACTTATAGTTTTACCCGAGTACCTATTCAGATCATAAAGCAATTTGAACCTCATAGGGTAAACCAAAAAGATTTATGCAAACATTTTGAAAAGAAAAATAGATTCAATAAAAGAATCCTCATACTAAGCTTGTTTATGAAAGATCTACCAAATTATAAATAATATTTAGTGTAGGGTTTTGGAGAGTATTTATAAAAATAACACAATATAAGATATTTTAACAATAGGTTTCCCTTATTTTTAAATCAAATGAATACCATACTAAAGTGTTATCTTTATGATCATTGTACCATCATCTTTGTTAGGAATCACTAAACTATATTCTCATACCCTCAAAATGACATTGATTACAAATTTATATTATATTCACATGTTCACTTTTAGAATTTAGGAAAGTCTTATTTAGTTTCACAATGATGGATTTTATCACATAAGTAATCATCTCATTACCAACATGTTTAAATCAAGTTCATACATGTTTCCAATTAACCATCCCATAAGCCTTGATGTAGAGATTAAACTCTTACTTCCAAATCTTATGTGTCACTTGATTAATATACTTGTAACACTAATAAATCATAATTTCATTATATCTTCATGTTTCAACAACCATGCTTAAGTTTTGCATGTGAACCTTTATAAACTTCACTTCATCCATCTATGCATATGGCTTAGTTACCAATTACACTAATGATAAGATAACCAATTATTTTGGATTGTTTCAGTTCCTTTAACAAGATAAGTAAAATACATCATGTCCATTATGAACTTTAATTTTACTTAATACATATTTTTTATTTTTCAATAGGTATATTATTTCCATTTTAGGGATGACAAGTGAAATACTCAACCTAATTTTAGGGTAATTATTAAGGCATCAAGATTGTCATACAAATTAAGACTCAATTATAAATATCTTCAAGAGTGTATATCATTTTAAATAGAGTTTAAATTATGTTAACATTTCAAACATGTCTTCTTAATACAAGAAGAATCCTATATCAAATCAACATACTTACATGTGTCTTTTTTAATTTATTAACAAGTATCAATCATGTTTTTTCAACACTAAGATCTAATATAACACAGGTAACTTAATAGTTGATAACAACAATTGTTAATATTTCAGACTTTAATAATCAGCTGATTATGTTGGACAATATAAATATTCCACCTTCGTAAATAAATTTATGTCAACTTACAACTTACATAGGATATAATAAGTTTGAATACTTTCCTAAAGTAACTTGAACACATTTAATGTCTCAAATTCAAAGTAATAACACTTACACTATTAAGATCTTTAAAATAAAACCAAATACTTCTATAACCATAATTGTAACAAGCATCATCAAGAGTTACAACATTGTTGGTGTCCTAGGTTGTACCCTAGCTGCACAAGGGATTATTTAGGTCCTCTTCTCAAACCTAGTCCAATATGGGAAAGACCCTAGGCTATGGGTCACCTAATATTAGGTCAGACCTCTAGATAAGGCCATCATCCTTTTGGTTCTATCAACCATAATAAACCTAAACTAACTTCTTACTGGGAAAAGGGGAGAGAGATTAACAATAATCTATGAAAACATGTAAAAGGGGGTTGATGCACCAAATATTTAGATCCTTATACTTTCACAAGATATGCTATAGGATGTATTCAATATTATAGAAGATCACTTCACTCAGTCATTTATCAAACCTCACATAAGTATTTCACAAAAAGGCATGGACTAGCTATTAACCTGACATGGGAGGGCAATTGTCCACTTCCAAACTAACCAGCAGACTATATATGCACTTAGAATGACATATGAGAACTATAAAAACACTTCATAAAGGTGAGAAAACTTAGACAGAGGCATGGAAAACATATATTCACTTAACCACATCAATGAAATCATGAAACACACTTTGATTTAGATTGCAAATGGAGGAATTCAGTCTTTTATTGCATCAAATAGGTATTACAATACAAATATTGGTAGAGTCTAGTCATGCCAAAGAGAGGGATATCTTTCAAGGCCTAAAAGCCTATATTTATAGCAGAAAGGTATGAGAAATATGGGAATTAATATGTAGAAGGATGGAGAAGGGAGCATAATGACCAAGATTTTTAATCATTTTAGCGTTGATGTCATTAGAAAAGATCATAATGCCTAATATTACTTTTAAAAGTTAGCCATAACAACTATATTAGTCCCTTTCAATCTATTTTTATCCTATATTGATGTTCCTTATGGTTACAATAGTAGGATCAAGTCATTTTCAAGTTAAATTCTATCATCGATGCAGTTATAAGAGATGGACCAATTTTTTATGATCTTGTTTTGATGTTGATTTCTCTTTATTGGTTCATTTGTGGCATGTAAGAATGGAGAGAAGGTTCATAATCATGCTATTGGTTTTAGAAACAAACCCATCAAAATAAACGTGTCTTCCTTCATGGAATCCCCTCAAAATATTTTCTTTGGTTCAACCTTCACTATATTTGATCTTCATTTAAAGTCTCAAGGCTTTAACTTTTAATATCAACTATTAATCTTAATCTAGGTTTCTAAAATTATGCCATTTTTTAGATATGTACCCCTTATCAAGTTCTTATTATCATCTCCATGTGCTTCGACACTTGCACCACATGGTGGCTTTGCATTTGATTTGAGCTCCTTGACCAATGCACCATTGATCTTATCGATAAGATAAAATACACACCATTGATCACCCTATTTTCCATGATCATGACACTTGGAACCATTATGTTTAATCTTTGGTATCCTCTAACTCTTTGACTTGATGCTCACCATTATATCTTCAAAGTATGATTTAATGTGCACCATTGATCCATCTGGACCCACTAACTTTGTTAGACTATTTCTTACCATTGGATCTTTTGATTTGATTAAACATGACTCCACCACTTAATAGCTTCACATTTAGGTTCATGATATTTTGAGGATTTTAAACTAAAATGGTTAGTTCCTATGGCTTAAGTTTGACATCTATGTGCATGTCTTATTCTGCTTGCTTAAATTTGAAGGCTTATATCTACAGATAGAAATTACACCAAGGCACTAAACTTATAGGGAATCATTAGGAGATAAAATACATAATCTTAAATAACTCTTAAAACTAACCTAACTCAAAAGGCAAACTAGCATGATATGCTAAGTTTCAAATGATAAGATGATAATTTGACCTATGGGAACAAAATTGACAATATTATGGTGACTCAGTTAGGAAGTATGTTTGTTATGCTTGAGAACTAGACCATCTACATGACTCTTAGACTCATAAATAATGACAATTTTGATTCATGGTTGTAAACAACCCTTTTGACTAAAGGACAATAACAATTCCACCAAAACAAGAAGGGAAACATAGAAAACAAAGAAACTAACTAAACAAAGTAAATGTGCAAACAAAGCACTTATTTGGGACAAAACATAAACAAACTAATCTAACTAACCATGACAAATCATGATCCACCTATATCAAAAGGGTAATTCATAAACTCACTCACTCCAAGAGATGGTACAAGTTGCAAAGTAGGATGTTTATTGAACATAACCTTTGATGAGGCACTCAACTCTCTTAGCATCTCCTCAAGTGAGTTATCAACATCAAACTAGTCACTAATAAAGACAAACTCATCTTGTAATTTAGTATCTTTTTCATACTACTTGTCAACTAAAATTGTGTCAAGTGATGCCTTATCTATGCATTGATCTAGAGTGACCTCATCTTTCTTTATATCTACTATAAATTCATCCATCTCTTCAAAGACATTTGAATAGTCAACCCAATCTGTATCATGATATTGAATGAGTGACTCTTGATAAAATTTCTCATAAACATGCTTTTCAATGGCCAACATATTCCTACAAAGATCTTCAATATCTTGTATAAATTCAAGGTACAGCTAGCAATCATCCTCTTGTTCCTCATTTTGATCAATTTGAATATAATTATATTTAATGGCACATTTATCTTTCTCAAGTGGAGATATCTCAAATTCATTTATGACTTTAATTTGTACCAATTCCTCATGGAGTTATTCTATATCAAGACCAGCCTTCTCTATCTCAATTGTGATCTCATTCCCAACTACAACCTCAAGTGAAGTATCAATGAGAAAATCTTCCTCGTATACACTTGAAGCATTCTCTTCACACTCTCCAAAAACTTGGCTTGCATTTGCAAACTCTTTATCTATCCTCAATAAAACAGGATCCTCCTGAAGAAGGGAGATGGTGGGACGGTGATGAAATTCATTCATTTGAGATAATATGAAGCATGGGAGGTTGATCATGATTAGATTTTGGGATTTTGATAGTAATGGAATAATTTAGGGAGTTTTAGAGATGGGGGAAAGAGAAACTTTTGAAAACTTATACATTCTTCTCCTTCCACTTGGCCATCACTTCATCAAAGTTTGAAATATCCTTGTTATCATGGACAACTTGAGCTTGAGGGATGAGTGATGAAGAAGGGGAACTAGAAAGGGGTTTGGTAATTTGAATAGGCTCTTGAATAAGCTCTTGACTCCAACTAGGAAGTTCTCTTAGCACACATTGAGCATGGTTAAGAACTTTATGAGAATAAGTAACATAAGAATCCTCTTAGGATAAATGGTTTGACTCAATTTAATACCTCTCCTTAGCCTCCATATTCTCTAATACAAAATTACATAATTTATTCCTCTCCTCTGGATCATTGGACACATTTTGAAATAAACCATTCACTTCCTCATACTAAGAGTTTGAATAAAATTTTATTGTATATGCTAGAATTTTGAGCTCTATCTCATTTATTTTTCTTGGAAACAAGGTTTATCATGTGAAATATTATATGCATATGGGAAAGATGAAATATGGTCATGAGACTGATATGGTGCATAAGGAAGGTAAGATTCATGCTTTTGATAATAAGGATCATGAAAAACTTGAAAAGGCTCATCATAGCTTTGATAAAACTCCTGATAAGGCTGATTAAGATCATAAAAAGGCTCATAAGGATCATGACAAGACTGGTATGATCCATCATAAGGCTGATAAGGAATCATAGCATAGTTTTCCTCATACACAGCCATAAAAACAACACCAAGATGGTGCAATGAAAATAGACTTACTTGGAAACTATACCTAGAGTATTAGGAGTAATTGCTTGATCTTGGAGTCACCAAAAACTTCATGAATAATACTGCTACAACTAGAATTTAACCAAGACTATCTCCAATGAGTCCCACTAGGCATGATAGAATTATTGGTATCCTAGGTTGCACCCTAGCTAAAAAGGGGATTATTCATGTCCTCTTACTCAAACCTAGTCCAACATAGGAATGACCCTAGGCTGTGGGTCACCTAATATTGGGTCAAACCTTGGGAGAAGTCTAGATACCTTTTGGGTATATCACCTATACGAAACCTAAACTACCTTCTTGATGGGAAAATGAGAGAGATATTAACAATAATCTATGAAAGCATGTAAAAGGGGGTTGATGCACAAAATCTTTTGATCCTTTTACTTACACAAGACACACTATAAGACGTATTCAATACTATAAAATATCACTTCACTCACTCTTTGATCAACCCTCATATAAGTATTTCATAGAAAGGCATGGATTAGTTATTGACCTGGTATGGGAAGGCAATTGTCCACTTCCAAACTGACCAATAGACTATATATGCACTTATATTGACCTATGATAACTACCAAAACACTTCATGAAGGTGAGAAAACTTAGACAAAGGCAAGGAAAACATATATTCACTTAACCACATCAATGAACTCATGAAACACACTTCAATTCAACTTGTAAATGGAATAATTTACTCTTTTATTACATCAAATAGGTGTTATAGTATAAATCCTGGTAGAGTCGAGTTATGCCAAAGAGAAGGGATTAGAGAGATAGAGATCAATGTGTATAAGGATGGAGAAGGGAACATAATGACCAAGATTTATAATCATTCCAACATTGATTCTACTATAAAATATCATAATTCCTATTATTACTTCTAGAAGATGCCCATAACAACCATATTAGTCCCTTTCAATCTATTTTTAACATGCTTTGATGCTCCTTATGGTTATAATAGTGGGATCAAATCATTTTCAAGCTGAATTCTAGTGTCAATGTGGTTATAATAGTTGCATCAATCTATTATGATCTTATTTTGGTATCGATTGCTCTTTACTAGTTTATTTTTGGCATGTAAGAATGGAGAGAAGGGTCATAATCATGTTTTTGGTCTTGGTGATGAAACCATCAAATCCAACATGTTTTCCTTCATGGTATCCCCTTAAAATATTTGCTCTGGTTCAACCTTGACCATATTTGATCTCCATTTCAAGTCTCAAGGCTTCAACTTTTAATATCAGCCATTGATCTTGATCTAGGTTTTTAGAATTATTGGTATCCTAGGTTGCACCCTAGCTAAAAAGGGGATTATTTAGGTCCTCTTGCTCAAACCTAGTCCAACATAGGAATGACCCTAGGCTGTGGGTCACCTAATATTGGATCAGACCTTGAGAGAAGTCCAAATACCTTTTGGGTCTATCACCTATACTAAACCTAAACTACCTTCTTGATGGGAAAATGAGAGAGAGATTAACAATAATCTATGAAAGCATGTAAAAGGGGGTTGATGCACCAAATCTTTTGATCCTTTTACTTACAGAAGACACACTATAAGATGTATTCAATACTATAAAATATCACTTCACTCACTCTTTGATCAACCCTCATATAAGTATTTCATAGAAAGGCATGGATTAGTTATTAACCTGGTATGGGAGGGCAATTTTCCACTTCCAAACTGATGAATAGACTATATATGCACTTATATTGACCTATGA
>JARHVA010008024.1:0-150000 GCA_037957365.1 Torreya grandis | reverse complement strand
AGCTCTATGTCTTTTTACAACTCACCTCAAGAAGGTTAAAAACCCACCAAAAAACTCCACAAAAACATCCCATTTGGTTAGAAAAGAGAGCCATGACTATAATATTGGACACCATGAAAAACTATAGATCATAATATCCACTACTTCCATAAAACTCTCTATGACAGCCATAATAAAAATTTGATAGAGTTTCCCCATCAAAACTAGGGTTCTAAAATGGCATCAAACCATCAAAAGAATAACATAACCAATATAAGTCTCTAAACCCCAATGCCCTTGAAAATTGAGCTGATGCCATTGACTAAAGTCTAAGTAAAAACCAAAAAAATCAACTAAAACAAGCCCCATGTGGCTAATGTCTATTATTTCCTCTTGCCTAGGTCTAGTCAAGTTTTGATAAAGACTTACTCACAGAATCATGTCACCAATTATAGAGTTAATAGATCTTAGATAATAAGATCATAACTTAAGTAATTAAAGACTAAGAGCAAGTAAAATAAGTATCCAAAGAAACAAGGAAGGCCAAACAATCCTTAACCCATAAGATTCTCAAGAGAATTCAAGTTAAGATTCAATTATAACAGTAACACTTAACACCAAAATGGAAAGAAACATAACTTGAACATTCAAAACTAAGTCAATTAAATTACAAACAAAAATAGGAAAATATAATGCCAACAAGCAAGTGAATGTGACTAATAAAATAGCATAACAAGAAATAAAAACTTATTATTTTAAATTTTATGCAACTTCCTTCCAATTTACCACCTTATCTAATTGCTAAGATCCAAAAGTAACCTAGCTCATTGTACATATCCCTGTAGTCACAAAGTAAATCATCGATAGTATCTATCCAAGATAGGAATAATAAATGTACTAAGTAATATAATTTAATTAATAAAAATTCATCTTATATTGAATCAACTTAACAAAATTCATAAAAGCATTTAATAATCAAGTGTCACTGCAAAAGTTCATAACATCATCAATGACTTAATGAAATAGTAATGTCTTAATAGACAATTGAATCATTGATCATCTAGCTAAATCACATCATAAACCTCAACAATACCACAACATATAAGTTACAAAATCAAAATAGTAAAATCAATCAAATAATCATAAAACAGTCATCAGCTAAGTCATAAAATAGTACTATCAAAGAGTATTAAGTGTCAAATATCTATGGTCATGGCATCCTTCCCCACTTGAAAAGGAGTCATCCTGGTGACTAAAATATCCAAGGATAGTGTTGTCTAAAAATACTTTCATCTTCCCAAGTAGCACTTCTTTTAGACAAAGGATCCTACTAGATCAAAATTTGAGAATTTTTTATGATTTTGCAGTCTAACATTACGACAATTCAATATCTTCACTGATTCCAACTACATGTGACCTTTTTCCATAACCTAAGTATGAATCTAATATAAAACATGAGAATGATCAATTATATACTTTTTTATTAAAGCAACATGGAAAATATTATGAATCCTAGACAAGGAAGGAGGATGGGCTAGTTGATAGGTAACATGATTGATTTCCTCCAAAATCTCAAAGGGCCCACAAATTAGGGAGATGATTTGGAATATTTTTCAAATTTAATTGAAATTTTTTGCATTCTAACATGTAGAAAAAATTTATCACCTACTTAAAATTCTTGTGGCAACCTCTTTAAATCTGCATAACTTTTCTATCCATTAGAGGCAATTTTTAGATTTTGCCATGTTATTTCCATTTGTCTATCATATTCATAAAAAACATCAAGACCAACAATAGCCCTATTATTTAGGCTTTCCTATCCAAGTAGAGTTATGTATTTATACCCATATAGAGATTTTAATGGAGCTATTTTAATCATATAATTATATGTTATTGTAAGTTAATTCAAGTAATGTAAAGAATCTTCCCATTTACCTTGTTGATCCATCACATACATTCTTAACATGTCTTCCATAATTTGATTAAGTCTTTATGTTTGACCATCTATTTTCAGGTGGTAAGAAGAGATAAAATTTATCCCTATTCCAAAATCAATAGTCAAAGTTTTCCAAAATCTTGAGGTAAAGAATTTATCCCTATCCAAGATAATGAATTTTGGCATGTCATGCATCCATACTATTGTTTTCATAAATAATTCAACAAACACAAATACATCATTAGTAAGGGTTCTAACAATGAAATTTCTAACTTTGATAAATTTATCTATTATAACCAAAATGGTATCATGTTTACTTCATGATTTTGGCAAACCAACTATGAAATCAAGATAAATAACAACCCACTTACCTCATGGAACATCATGCAGATATAACAATCCTCCTGGATGGTAATGTTTAGCTTTTACACATTAGCATTCTAAGCATTTAATCACAATGTCAACAACTTCATGTTTTAAACTAAGCCAACAGTATAGTGTTTTCAACTCATGTGTCTTTATTATGACACTTGGATGAGTAAAGTAAGGTGTTGTATGTACCTCTTTTTAAAAAATAGTCTATAAATCAGTTGATTTGGGCACATAAATTCTATTTTTGTGATTAAGTAGGCCATTAGAATCAATATAAAAATCATAAAATTTCTTTTCTACAGGGTCATCATCCAAACCTACACTTACCTCTTGGAAAAATTCGTCATTATGTTGTTAAACTAAAATTTTAGTTTTGAAATTTTTATGCATAATAGATAAGGTAATGAAATACATGCATCGACTGAGTGTATCAGTAATATGATTCTCTTTACCCTTCACATATATAATATCCATGTCAAAATTACTCAAAAAATCTATCCATTTACATTGGCATGCATTTAGATCATCCTAAGAAAATAAGTATTCTAGATTACAATGTTCAGATTTAACCTTAAACTATTTGCCCAGTAGAAATGTTTCAATTGCTAAGTGCATGAACAATGGTAAAAATTTCAAGGTCATGATTAGTATAATTTTTTTCATGTTTCTTAAGTTTCCATGATTCATAATATAGTAGCTTACCATCTTGTGTCAACACAATAGCAAATCCTTCTTTGGATGCATCAACCTACATCTCAAAATTTTCATTTGGATTTTCAATAATAAGTACAGGTATTTTTGTTAACAACTCCTTAAGCTTCTAAAAAGCTTGTTCACATTTTGAAGTCTAAATTAACTTATTACCCTAGTGTTGTAAGGAAGTTATTGGATTAGCTAATCTAGAAAAAAAATCTACAAATCTCATATAATAGCCATACAATCCCATAAAACTATGTACTCCATGTATATTTTTAAGAGCAAGCCTTTCTTAGATAACCTTAATCTTGGCTAGATCCACAATAATGGCATCTTTAAAAATTATGTGACCCAAATAATTAATTTTAGATTGATAAAAGGCACATATAGACAACTTATCAAAAAAATTATACTGCCTTAACCTTTACATTACTAAATGTAAGTGTTTCTCATGTTCAGTTGCATTCTTAGAATAAGATGATAAGAAAGACTAGTACAAACTTATCTAGAAAATATTTGAATACACTATTCATTAAGTTCATAAATGTAGTAAGTTAATTTTTTGAACCAAAGGGAATTATCATAAATTTATAATCTCCATATCAAATGTGAAAATTAGTCTTATGAATGTCCTCTTCCTTGACTCTCAATTAAAGATAGCCTACTATCAAGTCTATCTTAGAAAAGATAGCTACATCCATCATTTGATCAAAAAAGGTATCTATTCGGGGCAAAGGATAATGATTTTTAATGATAACCTTATTGATAATGTGGTAATAAACACATAACCATAAGGTTACATCCTTATTTTTCATGAAAACCATAGGTGCACCCAAAGATACACAATGGGTTTGATGTTATCATTTTCTCACAACTCTTGTAGTTGAACCTTAATTTCCTACAAATGAGCTATGTTTATGTAGTAGGGATATTTTTATATTAGAGTTTCCCCTGGTATGATATCAATCATAAAATAAAAATCCCTCTTAAGAAGCAATGCAATCAATTTTTTTAGGAAAAATATCAAAAAAATTATTCAAAAATAGAATCTCTTGATAAGCAGTTTCATGTTTAGGTGTAGTTTTTTGCATTTGAATAGCATAAAATCTGCATTACTTTCATAAGTCTTCTTTTGTTTCAGATTTGGTAGAAGCTTATGTATTTTAGACTTGGATAAATTCTTGAATTTCTACTACATTTCCCAATTCATCAGAGCATGTTATCAATTTATTATATCAAGCCAAAATGGCCTTATGTTATTGTAACCAGTCCATTCCCAGAATCACATCATAAGGTCCAAGTGGGGGTAAAAAAAATTGAATTTAGTTTGAAAACTAATTAAATTTAGCAAAATTTTCTCAAGACATCTATAAACTAGTACCCTCTTACCTGTACTGAATTCCAGCTCCCAACCCTCTTTGAAAGTCACAGGATTTAGTTTATAATTATTAACTTTGAGTGAAATAAAACTATATGCTGCACCTAAATTAATCAAAATAGAAATTGTAAAATCATTTAACTTACCTCTTATCTCGATAGGGGTGTTTTGATACTCTGCATTACTATTATCCATAGTTTCATAAACCCTATAGTTAGCTAATTGGCCCAACTTTAACTTTGGATAGTCCTTATGATAATGATTATCACCACATTCCCAATACATTGTAGTCTTTTGAGGTGTTATAATAACAATGTTTACCCCCATCATAGGTACATTTTGATTTCCTTAGTTCTAATTCTTATTAAAAAATCAAATTTTTAAAGAATTTTGATTTTTTTAATTTTTATTTTGCCCTTAAAATTTATTGAAATCCCTAGTAATTCTGGTAAATATATGATTTTGATCCAATTTCTTAAAGTTCTTAGGTGATGGGGATAAATTTTTGCTTCTAGACTACTATCTATTTATTTTTTAATCATGTCTCACCTTTTGACAAGCTTTCTCTTTCTCTCCTTCCCTATGAGCAAATTCAATTATATTAATCAAAGTTTTAGGGTTGGTCATAATGACATCATGCATAAATATTTCATTCAGTCCCAACTTAAACTTGGTCACTTTAGTTTTTTCATCATACACCTAGTTCACATGGCATAGTAGGTTTAAAAACTTGTTTTCATACTCAGTTACTATCATATTTTTCTGATTTAATAGCTAAAAGTTAGTTATTTTATATTCTTTGAAATTATAACTAAGATATATCTTCTTAAATTGCCTTTCAAAAGTAGGTTAGGTAAGATTCATTGGTTGGTATCCCTTTAAAACACAAAGATGATTCCACCAAAGAGCTACAGCTCCAACCAACTAATGTGCAACCACCCTTGACTTCATATTCAAGGGCATATTATGAATATTAAATTACTTTTTTAGGTTAACTAACCATGCATCAGTTATGCCACTAGATTCTTCACCATAAAAGGTTAGTGGGGGCAAGTTTTTTAACTCCTTTATAATGGGGTCTACCACATTCATAGGTGGGTCATGGGTTTCCTACTAACCACCTTGTATTTATCCTCTACGGGGTACTTCTTCAGGTGGAATACCTTATATATTATTCAACCTACATTCTTGGATGTCTAAATTAATTTGTAGGACTTTTAGAGGAGTCATAATTCCATTCAAAATTACCTTTTGGTTGGTATCTAGGTTGTTTTATTCATAGTTAGGTGCTTCAACATTATTGAGGGGATGTTCTTCTCTTACATGAACATGGGCTCTATGACCTATACCTCTTCTTGGTTTACCACGAATTGGGTTATTTTTTATATTCCAAATCTTGTTCTCACCATCCTAAGGTGAAATAAACAATGATTAAAAAAGAGAACATAAATTAGCAATTCTCCAAAATTTCCTAGAGTAGTAAAGTTGGGATTTGATACCCAAATGTAATAACATGAAAAAAAAAACATTAAGATAAAGTAACTATGGTGCAAGGATTCTATTAGAAACTAACATGAAAATGTAATGAGACCCATAACTGTGTTATATCCAACATAAAAATTATAAAGTTATAAATTATTAATGACATTATTAGGAATAAATTATCCACTTAGTTCTTGAAGAGGAATGGGTTAGTATACAAATGATACACTCACACACTTCTCTCACTACACTTCCATATGGCCTTCCTAGTAGGGCCATTATCAACTTATATACTTACCTAAGTACATGTTCAAACCATAAAGCAATTTTCACCTCATATGGTATACAAAAAAGAGTTTATAAAACATTAAAAAAATAAAAATAAATTCAACAAAAGAATCATCATACTAAGCTTGCTTAAGTAAAAGCTACCAAATTTTAAATAATAGCTAGTGTTGGGTTTTGAAGACTATTTATAAAATCAATACAATATAAGGTATTTTAAAAATATTCTTACCTTAATTTTAATTTAAATTAGGACCATACTAAATTGATATCCTTATGATCATTGTACCATGATATTTTTTAGGAATCATTGCACTATATTTTTGTACCCTCAAAATGGCATTCATTACAAATTTAGATTATATTCACAGGTTTATTTTTAGAGTTTAAGGAAGTCTTATTTAGTTTTAAAATGATGGATGTTACCATATAAGTGTCCATATCATCACCAATATGTTTAAATTAAGTTCATACATGTTTCTCGTTAACCATCCCATAAGACTTGGTATAGGGATTAAAGTCTTGCTTTCAAATCTTATGTGTCACTTGGTTAATATACTTGCAACACTAATGAACCAAGTTTTCATTATATCTTTATGTTTCAAAAACCATGATTTTGCATGTGAACCTTTATAAAATTCACTTCAGCCATTTGTACATATGGCTTAGTTACTGATTGCACTAATGATAAGATAACCAATTATTTTGGATTGTTTTAGTTCCTTTAAAAAGATAAGTAAATTACACCCAATCCATTATGACCTTTAAGTTTACTAAATACATATTAGTTATTTTGTAATATGTATATTATTTCCATTAATATTAATAATGATTCATGTTTAGAGATGACAATAAAAATACTCAACATGATTGTACATTATTTAATAATACATCAAAATTGTCATACGAAATAAGTCTCAAGTATAAAGACCTTTAAGATTTTCTATCATTTCAAACTAATTTCAAATTATGTTAACATTTCAAACATGTCACCTTAATCCAAGAAAAATCCCATATCAAATCAACATCCTTACATACTTCTTTATTAATTTATTAACAAGTATCGATCATGTTTTTTCAACACCAAGATCCAATATAGTGTAGGTAACTTAAAAATTGATAACTATAATTGTTAATATTTTAAACTTTAATAACTAGTTGAGTATGTTGGACAATATAAATTTTCCACCTTCATAAATAAATTTATGTCAAATTAAAACTTACATAAGATATGATAATTTTGAATACTTTCCTAAGGTAAATTGAACACATTAATGTAATGCCTCAAGGTCAAAGTAATAACACTTATGTTATTAAGATCTTTAAGATAAAACCATATAATTTTATAAACACAATTCCAATAAACATTTTCAAAAGTTACAACACTAAAATTTGAACCTTTCAATGAAGATTAATAACATCTATAACATAACTAACAAATATGCATACTACTTTTCCAATAGTCATCTCACAATTATGCATGCACTTCATGCTAATAGAAAATTTCAAAAATATATGTTTATTTCTCTTAATTTCAACTAATTTCTTAATTTGGAAGCAAGTAAGAAACTAGTAAAAAGGGTGTGTAAAGGAATACCTAATAAAAGTGCACGCATGATCTAGACAATAATAGGAGCTCCTCATTGGCCTAGAATAAATAACCTGTAAATAAGAAAGACATTAGAAAAGGTGTTGTAAGCAAGATAGTTGAGTGGACTACCTAACATGAGCTAGATCCAAGAAATGTATGCTTGCTATGAGGTTGTCAATCCACTATTGAAAACAATTAAGTTGATATAGATGAAAATAAAGAATATTTAGATTCAATAACATAAAAGTAAATGCATGAAACAAGGAGAAAGTAAGATGCTTATTCAAAAGAAATGACTAAATATATAAAAATTAGGTCAATACTCATGCTAAGATAGTTGGGGTCAGGTTAAAAAAATCAGGGAAAGCTCTATGATTAAGTAAGAACACAAAAAATAGGGTATAGTTAGGGTTAAGGGACTAAAAATAACTTGTTATTTTCTACCACAGTGATCATCGATAGTTAGGTAAACCATCATTAGTAAGGCTAATCATCAGCATTTATATGACCATTGATGGTTGAGGTGACTATCAATAGTTAGGCTAATCATCGATGGTTGTCTATGTGTTTTTAGGTTTTTTTAAAAGAGGATACAGATTGAGTAAATGGTCAGGTAGGGGTTTTTGTATGGGTCTAGTCAGAGGTCAGAAGATGGAAGATAATTTTGATCAGGTTAGGAGAATTAAAATGAATTGACACAATAAATAATAAGTGTGATATACCTGTAACTTACTAGATAGTTGATGGTGGAAGGTTGAAGTAATTTGGCCAAATTGATAGTACTTTGGTCTTGAGAGAAATTTTATAAAAGTTTAGGTCTTTATTACTATTACTTGATCATTGAAGGAAGGTTAGATACCTGTGTGCAAAAATATTTGATATCTTAGGTGTGGATCCCTTTTACCTCCTACTCTTCTCCTTTTATAAGATGAAGTTGCTAATTAGATATGAGGATAAAGTTTCCATTGATAATGCTTTAAATATTATTATCATCACAAAAGGGAAGTTGTTAAAAGATGCCATGCTTATCTCATACATAGCTAGAACATGGCTTTAAAATTGGTTGATGACTTGACCATCGATGGTCAGGCTAACCATCGCTGATTAAGTTGACCATCAATGATTGAGTGTCTAAGGCAATTTTCTCAAGAAAAGCGTGTTTTAAAAGGTTAATTAAAATATGTTGAGTTAGTGTTTTGATAGGTTTAAGTTAGCAAATGATTTTAGTGAACGAGGTGGTCAACTAGACTTGAGGTCGGATGAGGTTCAAGGTGCTTAAACATCTAAAACTATCATGTATAGTATTTGAGTGTCTATACTTTGCCCCTTTTTATTATGTGACTTTGAATTAAAGAGCTACAAAATAAAAATGGATTATTGGTCAAGGTCTCATTGCCTTGAATATGGGAGGAGGCGTTTCCCCTCAAACTAAGAGTTGATGAGGTGAAAACAAAATTAGGTGAGGGCTTGATAAATTATAGATGGTGATGCATGAAGTGGGTGATAAAAAAAATTGGTCATTTAAAACACAAACATGCACATAAATTACAACTATGTGTGATAGTCAAGATTATGCAAAGACTAAAGTTACCAATGTTGGTAAAAATAAGGTCAATTCTAGAGGGACGTATGATAGTGGTAACCAATCTATAGTGATGGTCACATCTAATCAACTTGTTCCTATCAAATAATCTAGACAGGGTTAGTGTTTGTCACAAGTATCCAAGATAAGAAGTATTCCCTTGAAAAAAACAAATGGTTGAGTCATGCATGAGGTGGTGAAAATTTCAAAATTTCAACACGAAAAGGTTGGTCAATATGATCAAGATGACCAAGTAGGGTCATCACAAAACATGTGAATAGTTTAGGTCAAAATGACTAATGTCAAGGTGGATGTGGTCAAATGGGTGGGTGGGTGTGGTTGGGTTGTCTCTAAAAGTAAGCACCTAGGTTAGGTGTGTAGAAGGTTGAAAATGTTGGGGATCTTGACCATCAATGGTAAGGGGGTTTCCCCAAGGTTTATTATCAATGGCCACCCTAATCATAGGATTATAGGGATAGGTGGTTGCTTTGTAGGGTCAAATTATCACCTTATAGGGCCATGGGGCCACCATGATAGGAGAGCAAGATCAGGAAAGGATCTCTCTTAGTTTAGTGACCCTGAAGAGAGATAGCTTGAGACAAAGGGAAAGAATGGTCATAGCACTTGCAAGAGGACCACCAAATATGATTCCAATGACATGGTACTCAGTTATGATGGAGGATTTGAGATATTACAAGGTGATAGTGTTGGATCAGTTACCATTAGAGATGAGGTATGGAGAGTACAAGGCTAGCTTGACAGGTGGTCCATCTATAGCTACTTAGAGACAATGGGCCTCTATAATGGTTTAGGCAAGGAGGTAAGGGGAACCACCACTAGATGGTAGTGCAAGTACAAGTTTAGGTACATATGGTAGTGGTGCCCTAGGGTCCTGATATATGAGATTATATGATTTATATGTTTTTTATTTTGATACCAACCTATGTGCTGATGATGTGAGATGTATATATGAGAGATAGATATTTTTACAGTGTGACATGTGTTTCTTATTGAGGATTGTAGACTCATTGGCATATGTTATGTTTATTATGATGTATATGATGATAAGGTTTTAGGATGATTATGGATGTTTATTGATGTTGATGGTTTTTATGGTTGTTATGTTTACTTGATGTTTTGAGATATTGATGGATGATGTTTATGAAATTTATGGTTCATTAGTTTATTTATGTGGTAACGTTTATGGGTGTTCATGATGTATGCTTTGTTATGAAATGATAGGTTACTCATGTTCTATGAGATGTTATGCGGACTCGTAGGCTAGGCATTATGATGATGTTTATGGATGAAATGTGTGTCATTGATGGATGTGATGTTGATGATCATGGGTGATTTTATGATGTTATATGATAATGTGATGAGGGAATTTGAAACATGATTGTGATGAGATGTTTTGATCTTATGATGAATATTTTAATATGTGTATATTTTAGGTGATGTTTGGGTTTATACATAGTGGATGATGTGTTTATTTATAGATATATTCTTGGACATGTGATTGATGGTTTTGATTTTGGTTTGTTTGATGATGTTTGTCTATTTGATGATGTGGTTCATAGAGAGGATTTTATATGGTGATGTGGGTCATAGATAGGAGTGGGGATATGTGATAGATGATTTAGCCATGGTTATTTAAAATGTGATATGCTAGTGTTTTGAATTGTTGTTATGTTTATGGAAGTAGCATTAGGGCATCGTCTATGGTGTTGATTGATATGATGTGTTTTATGCTATTTATGTTATGATAAAATATTATTGTTTTGATGATAATGATGTGATGATGGGATTGTTAATGTTTTATGGTTTTGATATTTTGTACATGGATAAGATGTACTTTCATAATGGTATGATGTATATGGATTATTACATTGATGAGAATGATGTTTTCAATGTTTTGATATGATATGTGATATGGGGATATGATGAAAGCACATAAAGTAGGTTGAGATAACATAGGAAATGTGGAAAAGAGAGAAGAATCATGATACAAATGTCCACATGAACTAATGAATAGAGGGTAAGAAAAATTCATGATGTGTTCATTGGTAAGGGCCTAACAAAACTGAAGTTGGATTGACTTAATGAAAATAAGCCTTTTCAAAGGCGTCGCATGAGCATGCTTTGATTATTAAAGAAGGTATATTCATCACTTTGTGTCAAGTAAGCTCATAATCCCTTGAGTTCAGATAGGGTATGAAGGGAAAGTAGGTGATAGGTTGAATGGGGAAATGGGTGATAGGGTAACCTAAGATTGGTTAGTTTGCCCCTTCTATAGGTGACTAAAGAACTGTAATAGACAAGTCCATGTCTTAATATAATGTGTAGTCTAGCTGATATGGGAAGTCTACTAATAACATATGTAAAAGCTGATTGTAGCTTCCTTGATTTGATTTTGACATAGGTTTGTTTGTTTCTTTTATTATTTTAATGGGTTGGTGACTTTGATCGATGTGAAAAGCTTCAATTTTTTGTTTTTGACAAACTTAACTTAGTTATCCTTCAAGGGAGTGGTCTAAAGTTGGATTTTTTTATATTTTTCCTTCAAGGGAGCAATCTATCTTTAAGTAATTTAGTTTTTGTGAAGTTATCCTTTAAGGGAGCAATCTGTAATGTTATAGATATGGTCCCAAGTGATTTTTTTTTTAGGATCCCAATTTGATTTTGAATGTTATTTTTAGACATGGACAAGTCTATTTAGGCTTAGAGGTTTATCTTTATGGAGGCAAGACTTTTAGCACAAAAGGTTAATGATAGGTGAAGGAAGGTGGTTTAAAAGATAACTAATCATGGGATTTCATCTAATGAAAGATGAAAAGTATCCATGAGAACCATTCCATGTGTAGATTTGTGGTATCCATGCTTAGTATTAGGCTATAACTATGATGGATAACCACATGGTCTTATACGGTAATCATTGTCCCCAAGAGGAATAGGGTGAACATGTAAGGAAAGTGAAAATCTCATAAACTAAGGGATGAGCTTAATTTAGACACAAAGGTGAATGTGATCCTACTTTAACAAAAGAAAGGATGCAAATACAAATTATTGAGAGGCTTAGGTTTTAGTTTGCCTTCGAGAGAAGACAAATGATAAGCTCCTGATCCATACTTATGGGTTATGATGTAGGGCCCAAGCTAATTAAAAGCAAATTTGCCCCATTTTCTTTCTCCATATTAATTACATGTTGGTTGATACCAATTCAAAGAGTATATGTCCACCAATTACTTTTTAACACTTGACTAGAAGTGGAAAATATTTGGATTGACAAAAGATCTAGATATTTTGGTGGAGAAGGGTAATCTCCAATGGTTGTGGGATAATGTGACTCCAAAATGGGTTGGGTAGAGGTGAAAGGTAATATTCAATAGTTTAGGTTTGGTTGGTTGATATGTTGAGGCAAAAAAATCCAAGATTTAGATTGGTTAATTGGTAAGGTGTGGTTTGGGTTGATATAAGGTCAAAAGGCCTTATGGAGAGAAAGTTCCCCTAGTTTGCTCTTTCTATGGATGTTTTAATGTGGTAAAAATATCCCAAAAGGTGTTTCATTAATAATAAAGTTTAGGAGGGGTGAAGATGACTTCATCCACCTCCTAAAAGAGGTTGTTATTTTTTAGTGGTTAGTGGTTAGCCAGTTCAAGTTGTAGGTGGTGGTTCGGGTGGGATTTCTTATATTACACTAAGGCTAGGAAAATATTGTTGGGTTTGATTTAGATAGGTCAAGATAGGGTTGGTAGGTTTGATTGGTTGATGTTGATTTATATTTTTATAGAGGTTTTGTATGGTTGAGGGTGTGTTGATCATGGTTGATTGATTTGGTGTAGAGGTTATTTTGAGTTTAGTTTAGTTGGTGAGCTAAGGTTTTGTGGATGACTATAGGTAAGGTTGAGATGATGATAAATTTTGTTGGGTAAATGGTAGGTTTGGTTTGGTTTATGGTAGATGAGGTAGGGTTAGTGGTTTTCAAGGTAGGGTTAATGGTGGGTAAGTTTGGGCTAATGGTAGTTTTCACAAAATTAGTAAGCAAAAGAGGTAAGTTGGCGTGTTTCACTTGGGTAAGTGGAGGAGATTGGTTGGTTTCCTTGATTGGGATTTTGAAGGAAAAGTGTGAAGGTTCCTCTTGATTAACAAGGGGTTTGGTTAAGGTTTGGATTATGGTTTCTTTAATTATAGGTTCACCAAGGATCAAACCAAATGGATGAGCCTCATTGTGCTGAGGATTTTGGTTATGGATTTATTCAACAATGAGTAAAGGAAGGGATTCAATGATTGATTGCTTAAAGATATTTAAGGCTATGTTAGGAGGAACATGGAGAATATTTTGTGAAACCTCCTTATGATTAATAAGGTTCTATATGAGAAACTTAAAATAGCCACATATATCTATACCATGTCCATTTATGTGGTGATAAGCACAAAATTCATTCTTTATAAACCAAATTGGCTTTAGAAGAGAGCTATTGATGGGTTTGATTTGAGGAAGGTTAATGATAGAAGCCTCTAAGAGTTTTTCAAGGATTGAGGCATATGATTCCCCTATTAGGGTGTACTACCTAGGAAGAGGATGCACTAATGGTTTTTGAGTTTATAAGCTAATTGGTTGGTTTGATGAGGTTTTTTGGTTTGATGGTTTTGATAAGTTTGATAGGTTAGGTAGGTTTGGTTCATAGTTGTTGGTTGGATTAGGTAAGGTTGATAAGTTGGTTAAGGTTGTTAAAGTTGATAAGGTGGGTTGTTTTGATAGGTTTGATGAGGTGGGTTTGGGTAATTGATATGACAGTTGGGATAGGTGGCCCAAGGTTTGATGATATATGTTGATAGTTGGGTCTAGGTTTGATTGATATGATAAATATTGATAGGTGGTTGGTTGGGTATGATGATGATCAAATGGTTGTTGATAGGTTTTTGGTTGGTTGTAATTAATATTTGATTGGTTGTAGGTAAAGGTTAATTGGTCATGGATACCATAAATAGATGACTCTACTTTAATTATCTGGTCCATTAACATTGTAACCAACTTAAGAGGTAGTTAATAGTTTGATGGCTGGTCAAAGATGAATTTTGATTGGTTATAGGTAAGGTTAGGTTGATTTTAGGTGAAGTTAGGAGCATTAGTGGTTTGTGATGAAAGGTAATGCTCTAAGGCAAGAGGGTTTTTGTCTAAGACTCTAGAAAATCTAGGATCTCTAAGGAAGACTGTTGGTGCATTTATTTGCTTTATTGCATTTACTTGTATTTATTATTTAGATTGGTGCACTAATTAATTATTGTAATTAGTTTATTATGTTGATTAATAATTTGTAGTAGATAGGATAAGTTTTCTTAGCTGGTAGTCAACTTAGACACCTATTTTGTTACCATGGAGTTGCACTCCACTATTTAGGTTAAAATTAGATAAGATTGATTAACTAGTAGTCAACTTGTGTTGATTATTTACACAAGTTTGACACCTATCTTGTTATTATTGAGTTGTACTCCCCTACTTATGTATTTAGATATTAGTTGAACTACACATGTTGTGTGAGTTCCTTTATCTTTATATTGCACATCTTTCTCTATATAAGCAATGAATATTTATGTATTCATTATCATATCAATATTGAATTATCAGAGTAATTCATCATATTTGAGTTATTTATTCATTTCAGCTATTGTCTCACATATATAGTTATTATTTATTACTATTACTCTTTTATCTCTTATTCATGATTTCTATTAGATTCATTAGATCTTGTATTTTAATTCTAACAAGGTACTAGAGCTATCTTGAATCTATAGATTGCTAAATATTCAAGAGAAAAATATCTAGATATAGGATAATTTTTTTCATTTTATATACAAGCACAAATTAGAGCTTTATGGAGAATGTCTAATCTCACCATTGAGTTCAGAGTACTTAAGTTAGCCAAAATCATCTATAATTTTATCTAGATTGGGCACAAGATGTGAAATTAGTGAGGGTTTAATCTAAAAGCACTATGCCCAAATCTAGTGGGTACCTAAAAATTGAAGCATTTTTGAGTAAAATAGACGTCACGATTGCGTTCAAAAGGCATCATAACCTATAGATCCATATAAAATTTGTCCACTTTGGACACAATCACCTAGAAGGCAAAAACTTTTTTGCTCCCAAGGATAGCCATTTAGACTATATGGACTGTGCAGGGCAAGAAAAAATTGAGTAGGCCTCACAGATCAATAGGCAAAATTGATAGGGTAACTTTGAGATCCTACCATTTCAACACCAGGAGGTATTTTTTAGTGAATTTTTTTTAAATAGCTTAAAATTTCATGCTCTTCACTATTATACTTTCATTTTTTTATATTTGTCCATATTTTTCTAGAATTTAGGTTTTTCAATAGCATTACTTGCCCATCCTCATTTATGTAACTTCAAAGGCTCATAACTTTCACAAACAACCTCGTATTGAGGTCCCATTTTTTTTAAAGTTAACATTTTTTGAGAAAAATGCATTGGTACAAAAAAAAATGTAGTAAAGTACATAATTTTTTATATTTTTATCCTAGAGGGCATAATTGAGCTTTTTTTAAACTAAAAAAATTATAATCCAGCATTGTAACTGCACTCAATTATAAAGTGTCAATAAATACTTACCAGGTGGGATAAAACTAAGTAATTCAAGGGGGTTTTGTAGTGTGTTATGTACTTTGATTTCTACATTGTGATGGTTTATTTCCAATTGCATAATGGAGAATCTTAAGTTATCACTATTAACATCATAAACTATAACACATGGAAATAGAATGCTTGGAATGCATTAATGATGCTAGTATATACGCCTTACATAATAACTCTTCTTATTCCACCTACTGATGTAAAGGAGTTACAACACTTTCTCTTTGAAACTACTAAGGTTATTGGATGCATTCGGTCTTACATGTCTTTAGATTTGAATTTTCACCTTGACAAATGTATAAATTCAAAACATGTTTGGGATAAACTAGCATCATTATTTGGCAAAAAAGATGAGGTTCGTGGTTACCAAATTAACAATGAACTCATTAGTTTGGATCCTAAAAGTTATGCTACAATATAAGACTACATCACTAAAGTCATAGATCTTAGAGCATAAATTTCTAATGTAAAATTGATAAAAAGGATATTCAATTGATTTTCAGTGCCTTACATAAATTAGGTCCTAAATATTCATCTTTTGTCTCTAGCTTTCAGACTCATAGGCTCACATTAGGCACAACATATTAAATGCCCACCTTTGAGATGTTCTCTGAGATCCTAATGGTTGAAGAAGAAAAGTTAATAGTTATGGGTCTAATCAAGTCATCCAAATCTCAAGCTCTA
The DNA here is from genome assembly GCA_037957365.1 of Torreya grandis. Taxonomy (NCBI): domain Eukaryota; kingdom Viridiplantae; phylum Streptophyta; class Pinopsida; order Cupressales; family Taxaceae; genus Torreya; species Torreya grandis. The sequence continues at coordinate 133,360 of JARHVA010008024.1, read as the reverse complement.
GTTGTAAGTCAACCTCAACATAAGCAAGTTTCAACATCAACATCAAATACAGGTTCAAGTAAAAAGAAGTAGAAAAATTAGAATAAGTCATAGAAAGATAAGAATAAAAGGCAACAATCTTCCTCACAAGGAGATTATAAATCCACTAATAATAAAGGGGATTCATAAAAAAGGATTGGCACTCCTTGTCGTTATTGCAAAAAAGGGTTTCATAGTGAACAATATTGTTGGAAGAAAGAGATTAATGACATTAAGTGTTTTCTCAAGAAGAATAACATTAATCAGTCCTCTTTAAAAGATTATTCCACTCCTTCAAATTCAAGGAAAGGGAAAGCTATGACACTAATTACACTAACAAATTCTCCCAAGTAATTGGTACTTGACTCAGGTACTTTGAACCATATAGGTTATGATCAAGCATAATTTTCTAGATTATAACCAAGTTCCTTGCCTCATATTCTCATAGGTGATGATTCTAAGGTAGATGTCATAGGAAAAGGTATAGTTGATGTTGATATTGGTGTATTTGAGGACGTCCTCTATGTGCTAGAGTTATTAACTAACCTTCTCTTTGTCTACCAAATCATTCACTTTGATACTGGAAGGAAAGTTGAGTTCACACCCGATTCTGTATCAATAAAAAAATTAGAGGATAATGCCTTAGTTGCAGTGGGAAAAGTTGATAGTTAAACTCAGCTTTATTCATTATCCCTTTTTGTGCCTCAGTCTTCCTCTATAGCTTTTCTCTCACACACTGATTTAGTGAGAAAGTTATGGCATGATCAGTTTGGTCATTTGAACTACTACTATTTACAATAGCTTAGTCAGCAGGGGATGGTTATAAGACTTCCATAGATTCAGTTTTCAAGGGGTGTATGTCATGATTGTGCCTTAGGCAAACATCTAGAGTATAATTTTGATAAAGGGAAGGCTTAGAGGGCTACACAAGTCCTTGAACTTGTTCATAGTGATTTAACAGGTCCATTACCTACTTTGTCTTTTAGTAAAACCCATTATATTCTCACATTTATTGATGACTATTCCAAATATACTTGGGTTTAATTTTTGAAACTTAAGAGTGAAGTATTTGATAGATTTCTAGAGTTTAAAGCTCTAGAAAAGAAACAATCTAAGAATTATGTCAAGATCCTATGATACAATAATGGGATGGAATATGTGAACAACAAGTTTGAATAATTATGTGCTCTTGAAGGAATTAATCTTCAACATTTAGTTACATACACATCTCAGCAGAATGGTGTAGCAGAGAGGAAGAATAGATTATTAAAAGAGATGGAAAGTTATATGATTCATGAAAAATCATTAGTACCTGAGTACTAGGTAAAAGTGATTAATTGTGTTGCATATGTACAGAATAGATTTCCTCACAAAGATTTAAAGAGGATAAAAACTCTTGAATCTTGGTGTAATAGGAAGCTAGAAGTGCATCATTTTAGATTCTTCAATAGTCCAACATGGGCTCACATACCTTCAGACAAATTTCACACTTAAGAACAACAAAGCCAGACTTGCATATTTATGGGATATTCTGATGGTGTTAAGGGATATCGGCTCATTGATCTAGATTCACATGAGCTTATTATAGTGATAAGTGTTTAATTTTAATAAAGTCCTTCAGACTTATCTTCTAACATTTCTCATTATTCTTCCTTAGAAGAATCAGATAGTAGTGATGATGATACTCCTACTTCATCTTCTCATAGGGATGATGAGGTAATACCTCCCCAATCAGGTTTAGAAGGTCATATTCTAGTTCCTCCTCCTCCTCTAGTTCATTTCCCATTGATGCATTAGTATGCTAGATAAACTTTGGAGGATGCATACCCTCTTGTTATGGATCTATTAGATATAAGGATAACCTGATCACAACATGATCTTTCACATTCCTACAATGTCACAGCTTTTAATCCATGGTCTTTTTAGAAAGCCATAGGGACAGCTGAGTGGGATTCATCAATGAAAAAAGAGTATGACTCATTGATTAGGAACAACACTTGGGACCTTGTTTCTCTTCCTAAGGAAAAAAATTAGTACAATGTAGGTAGATATATCAGACTAAATTTACATTAGATGGAAATACTAATAAGTATAAAGCATGCTTAGTGGCAAAAAGTTTTTCCCAAGTGGAAGGCATTGACTATATATAAACCTTTACACCTATTGCTAAGATGACTTCCATTCGATTGATACTAGTTATTGGTGCAGTTCATGGTTGGGTTGTACATTAGATGGATCTGAAGAGTGCACTTATTCATGGGAATCTTCATGAAGAGATATATATAGAGTAGACATAGGGGTTTGTTCAAGATTCTTCATTGGTGTGTTGTTTATAGAATTATCTTTATGGTCTAAAATAATCCTCTAGGGCTTGGTATTCTAATATGAACACATTTCTTCTCTCAATTGGCTTCTTAAGATGTCACTCAGATCTGAATGTCTACATTCTATGGTAGGAGGATTCACTATTGTACTTGGTTATCTATGTTGATGATCTCATTATTATAGTGAGCACAGCATCGATCATCATCAGTGTTAAGACTAAGACTACATTTCATGATAAGTTTTCTATGATAGACATGGGCTTATTGCATTATTTTCTCAAGATTTAGATAGCACAGTGTAGACACTAGAAAACTGCACACTTATAGTTTTCGATGACCAAATGCCTTAGGACCTCCTAAAGGCCCCTTAAACCTTCTTAACCCTTAACCAACCCTTCTTAACCTAACCAAATCACTATTCTCCTATTCACATAATACTATTTAAAAGTACTATTCACTATCACTATTCATTGTGGGACCCACTATCTCTATTAATGATAACATGGTAAGTGACATGCCATGTGACATGGAAAGTGACATGGAAGGAGATATGATAATTGATATGACAAGTGACATGGCTTAAAAGTGAGGTGGCTTGATATGGGACATCATACCCCACCTGGGACCCTTTCCTAAGGTGCTTAATGACCTCATTTAAGCATCACAAGGGTCCCCCCTTGAAATATGGTGAATATCCCCATAAATGGCCATAATTCAACATGTATTTTGCCTTCACACATGAAAGTGGCCTTCAAAATGAGATATCTACCTCTTTAGTGCTTTGGTAAAGACAAAGGTCACCCATTTTGGACTTTTTTACCCAAATGGGAGACTCACCAACCCTAATGGGAATCCCCACCAACCTCATATTTGACTCATTCATGCACCACATAGAAAATGGTGCCACATTTTGTGTGTCATCTCTTTAAATGCTTAGATGAAGATAACAAAGGGTGGTGATAAGTCTTTAGCCCCATTTAAACCCATGTGCATGATTCCCATTCAAAATTAGACTCATGTGCAAGGTGGGAAACTCACCAACCCAAATGGGAATCCCCACCAATCTCATTTTTGACTCATTCATGCACCACATCAAAAATGGTAGCATACTTCTACTATTCCCTCTTTTGGCATGGTTCTTGAACAAATGTTATAAATACCCCCCCCCCCTCTCCTTCACCCAAGGTTAAGTTGTAAGTTAGTCTTTAGTTATTAATATATTTTTATAGGTCTTTGAAGGAGGTAATTATTTTGGAGGTCATCCACATCATGGAATTAAAATCAATGAAGCTCTGTTGAAATTGCCATGAGATTCCTTCATCACATCATCAACAACATCAACCACATCAACAAGCCTCAAGATAACCTTATTTATTTTTCTTTATTTCATTAATTTACTTAAGTCCTTCCCTTCATTACCTTTAAATCTACCATTTAAATTGCTTTCCATCTTAATCCATTGACCTCCTTTACCACCTCTGCCATTATAATCCCATTTACCTCCTTTGCCCTCTTTGCACCTTTGCCACCTTCACCCTCTTTACCTCCTCATCCTTTTGCTACCCTAGTTACTTGTTTTATCCTTTTCAATAATCCATCCCTCTCATTTTATTATCTCAATCAACCCCAACCAAACCAGTCTTTTGGACCTTATAAAATTACCAAACCCAGAACCACAACCTTGCCTTAACCAATTTTCAGCATTAGTATAATCAAACTAGTTGCTTTATTTTGGTTAACTTAGATAAGCATCTAATTTTCTCAATTAATTTTCTATCATTTGATTATTTTATTTTATTTTTATAGTCATTTAATGCAAATATGTTAGGTTGTGGAGCTAAAAGCTTCACTAATGCAAATGGTGGAGGTTGCTAAGTGTCTAGGTAACCGACGTCGATCAGGCCAACCGACGTCGACAATGTTAAGCGTACACAGCAACTGGCATCGGTTAGTAGTCAGCCAGCATCGGTCAGATAGGAACTAACATCGGTCATCTCCAGACAGATAGAGACTAACATCGATCATTTGTGCATTCCAGTCTAATTTTAGACGGACAATTAGTTTGCATGTAAAAACTAATTTTAGTCTTGAGTCTGCATTTCTAATTATTGTTTGTATGGGATCTATTTAAGAGACCCATGGGCTATATTGTAATTTAGGACTAAGGACTAAGGACTAAGAAGGATTAGATCCTCAAGTGTAAGATCAATTGATCTACATGGTGTGCAAGATTAGGGAAGATCTATATGGTAAGCAAGACCAATTAGATCTGCAGGGTGTGCAAGATCAGGGAGGTCTAATCGGTAAGCAAGGTCAATTAGATCTACTATAAGGTAGGAAACAACAACCATTGTGTTGATGGTTGATTGTCACTGGTGGAGGGAACAACTCTGTGTTTGAGTTGTGGTTGTAATTGATTGAGAGAGAGAACTCTTGAGGGATAATTACTGGTCCACCCAAGAGGTGTGGGAACAGTGAGATTTCTTCATTATATTTCTTTCTAGAAGAGTGTTAATACAGATTGTATTGTTTCTCATATCTCATATTCTTTGCTATTTCTGAATTCTAGTTACTTATTACTTTTGGTTTAATTCTGTGTTTAGTTGCTTATACAAAGGTGATCAAGTGTACTCTTAAGGAGTAGGATCCTAACAAGTGGTATCAGAGCTAGGATCACCAAGTGATACCATTAACAAGTGGTATTAGAGCTTGGCTCACTAACACCTTGGTTTCAGAGTGTGTTAAGTGTTTGTTGATTACAAGTCACTCACAGGGGTTTTTGTTCAAGTGGGAGTAAAGTAATGGCAGAAGAAAATAAGCTAAGAATGGAGAAATTCAATGGCAAGAATTATCAATTATGGAGGATGCATATAGAGTATTATCTGTATCAGAAAGATTTGTACTTACCGTTGGGTGGAGTTTCATGTATGCTAGATGAAGAATGGAAGGTTCTTGACAGAAAGGCTCTAGGAGCTATAAGGCTGACCTTGGCAGCTTCTGTGGTTTCCAACTTATCTCAGGCAAGGATAACGGTAGAGTTAATGGAATCTTTGGCAAATTATATGAAAAACCCTCAACTTTGTATAAGGTATTTCTTATGAAGCAATTATTTAATTTGTAAATGCTAGAAGATGGATCAGTATATAATCATCTTAGTGATTTCCATGGTTTGGTAAACCAGTTAACTTTAGTCAAAATAGTTTTTGATGATGAAATTAAGGCTCTCTTAATCTTATGCTCTTTACTGGAAAGCTGGCATAGCTTGGTAATGGTAGTAAGTAATACTGCGTCTACTTCAAATATCTTGAAAGTTGATGATGTTGTTAGTGTAATCTTGAATGAATAAATTCACAGTAAAAGCACAGATGAGACATCAAGTAATGCTTTAAGTGTTGAAAGCAGGGGATGGCAAAGAGAGAAGAGCAAGCAAGGGAAATCAAGGTCAAAGATAGGCAGTGGATCCAAATCCAGGTATGGCAATATAATATGCTGGAATTGTGGAAAGAAAGGACATGCAAAGAAAGATTGTTGGTTGAAATAAGATCAGCATGAAGGTAATGAAGAAGCAAACGATGTATGTATTGTTGCACAGGATGCTCTCATATTTTCTTTGGATAGTCAGGTAGAATCATGGGTTTTAGATTTTGGTGCTTCTTTCCATGCAACCCCAACTAGGGAATTTTTTCATGATTATGTCCATGGAGACTTTGGAAAAGTTTATTTAGGGGATGGTGAGCCATGTCAAATGGTTGGCAAAGGGAAAGTGCAACTGAAGTTGTAGACTGGCAACACATGGGTGTTGAAGGATGTCATGCATGTCCCAATCCTGAAGAGGAATTTGATTTCTGTAGGGAAGTTGGGTGATGAGGGTTGCACAGTAACTCTCACAGTGGAATCTTGGAAAGTTTCCAAGGGTGCACTTGTTTTAGCTAGAGGTAAGAAAAGAGGTACACTTTATCTATCTACTTGTATTACTGATTCTCCTTCTATTTTATCTACTTTAGCTATAGATGCAAAGATGTGGCTCTATAGGCTTGGTCACATGAGTGAGAAGGGAATGGATGTTCTTAAGTCAAAAGGTATCCTTTCAAATTTGATAGACTGAGATTTCTGTGAGCATTGTATGTTTGGGAAATAGGTGAAAGTGAGGTTTCTCAAGACTGGGTCAACAAAGAAGAAGCACAGGTTGGAGCTTGTTCACACAGGTGTATGGAGACTAGCTCAGGGAGCTTCTATTGGAGGATCATAGTGGTATGTTTTTGATGATGCTACAAGAAAGAATTGGTTTATTACATAAAGAGGAAATCTAATGTTTTTGACAAATTTAAGAATTGGAAAGCCTTAGTTTTCAAGGAGAAGATGATGGATAGAGATCAGCTCAATGAGCTAAATAATTCTGAGTAGGGCAATGTTGATTTGGACAAGGTTATGATCCAAAATGAGCTCATGGGTAAAAATCATCACTCACAGAAAAACACAGTTATCGACATCAGTCAGGTGAGAACCGATGTTAAACAGGCAGGAACCGATGTCAGCCAGGGGCAGATCGAAGTCAGTGATGTCAGGCAGGTGGAAACTAACATCGATCAGGTAAGAACCGATGTTGATCAGGTTGGTCATATGGAACTGACGTCGGTCTGGTGTAGACTGAGAGATGACCAAGATTGGTCACTGTTAGAACAAAATTTGGGTGGACAGCAAGCTATCAATGAGTCTTAGAGGTTCATGAGGAGGTCTAAAAGGGTAAGTAAACCTCAATTTCGTTGTTCCCCTTCTTTATACTACTTGTTGCTCACTGATGGTGGAAAACCAAGAAGTCTTGAAGAGGCAATGTAGGTAGAAACTAGGAAACAGTGGGAGCATGGCATGAATGAGTAAATTGATTCCTTGGAGAAGAACCAAATGGGAGATTTGGTAGAGTTACCAACTGGAAAGAAAGCACTGAAAGATGAATGGATTCACAGGTTAAAGAAAGGAGAGAATGGACAGGTGAGACAGAAAGCCAGGTTATATGGTCTTGAGCAAGCTCGAGGACAGTGGTATAGGTTTGATAGGTTTATGACAAAGCATGGCTTTAGTCAATGTCAATGTAACCATTGTGTTTATTTTACCAGGTTGGATAATGATAGCTACATTATCTTATTACTGTATGTAGTGTATATGCTTGTTGCAAGGTCACACATGCAAGGAATTGCTGAGCTAAAGGTAAAATTAGCTCAGACATGTGCCAGGAAGGATTTAGGAGCAAAAATCCTTGGCATGAGTATTTGTAGAGACAGGGAAAATCACAGGTTGATTTTGTCTCCAAAGGATTATGTGAATAAGGTAGTGGAGAGGTTTGATATGCAGGATGTAAAACTGGTTAGCACACCTATGGTTGGATAGTTCAAGTTAAGCATAGAATAGTGTCCTAAATCACATGATGAGGTTGAATACATGGTATGTACTAGACCTGATATTACCCAAGTAGTGGGAGTTGTTAGCAAGTTTATGGCCAATCTAGGAAAGAAGCACTGGAAAGCAGTTCAGTGGATTCTTAGGTATCTAAGATGGACCAGCAACAGGTATTTATGTTATGCAGGGTCAAGCACTTCTATACATGGGTATCTAGATTTAGATATGGTATGTTACTTGGATAAAAAGAGAAGCACCACAGGATATGTGTTCACTGTTGGTGGAATAGCGGTTAGTTGGATATCAGAGATGCAGAAGGTTGTTGCAGTCATAGTGACTAGCAAGGATATGAACCCTGTAGGTATGTTAACAAATCTGGGAACAAAGGAGAAGTTGAATCTTCATTCAACTTCTGTTGGTCTTCAAGATTGAACTTGAAGAGGGATATAAGCCAAAAACAAATTAGAGGATGTACAGGTATAGGTACAGATGCAGCTATTTATCTCTAAGTGGGAGATTGTTAGGTTGTGGAGCTAAAAGCTTCACTGATGCAAATGGTGGAGGTTGATGAGTGTCAAGGTAACTGACATCAGTCAGACCAACCGATGTCAGCAATGTTAAGTGTACATAGCAATTGGCATCGATTAGTAGTCGATCAGCATCGGTCAGACAAGAATCGACATCGGTCATCTCTAAATAGACAGAGACCGATGTCGGTCATTTGTGTGTTCTAGTCTAATTTTAGACAGATAGTTACTTTGCATGTAAAGACTAATTTTAGTCTTGAGTTTGTGTTTCTAATTATTGTTTGTATGGCATCTATTTAAGAGACCCATGGGCTGTATTGTAATTTAGGACTAAGGACTAAGAAGGATTAGATCCTCAAGTGCAAGATCAATTAATCTGTAGGGTGTGCAAGATCAGGGAAGAACTACATGGTAAGCAAGACCAGTTAGATTTGTAGGGTGTTCCAGATCAGGGAGGTCTAATTGGTAAGCAAGGTCAACTAGATCTACTATAAGGTAGGAAACAACAACCATTGTGTTGATGGTTGATTGTCACTGGTGGAGGGAACAACTCTGTGTTTGAGTTGTGGTTGTAATTGATTGAGAGAGAGAACTCTTGAGGGAGAATTACTGGTACACCTAAGAGGTGTGGGAAGAGTGAGATTTCTTCATTGTATTTCCTTTTAGAAGAGTGTTAATATAGATTGTATTGTTTCTCGTATCTCATATTCTTTGTTATTTCTAAATTCTAGTTACTTATTACTTATGGTTTAATTCCGTGTTTAGTTGCTTATACAAAGGTAATCAAGTGTACTCTTAAGGAGTAGGATCCTAACAAAATATATTTATTTTATCATTTCAACTTAAGTATTAAAATTAGGGGGATTGATAGCCTCCTAGAAAGCTTTTGCTTCTAAGATCTAGCTTACACTAGGCAATCCATCCAACTACTTGTCTAACCAACAAGTTTTTTGGTAGTATTTTCTTATTTTAGGTCATTTTTTCCTAGACAAAGAGGATTTATCACAAATTTTAGATTCAACATGCACGTATTCAACAATTATTCTTCTACACACCCTTTTTAACTGGTTTCTTTTTTTCACACTTATGAAAAAGTAAAAATTAGATAGAAACACAGTCTTCTTATGGGATCACTCTTTCACAACCTAAGTATGCCATGGATTTTTTAGCTCAATTTCACATGGTTTATTTTTGGAATACACCAACTCCTTTATTACATGGACTTAAACTTGAGGTTCATTATTCCACTCCCTTGGTTGATACCACATTGTATCGCTAATTTGTAGGTGGCCTCATCTATCTGACTTATACATGGCTTGACATTTCTTATGTAGTTAGCATGGTTTCAAGCTTTATGTTGACATCATATGATCTTCATTGGAGAGCTTCCAAATGTATTTTGAGCTAAAATAGGTCACTATCAGATATGGGATTCACTATATAGTAGGTACAGGCTCAGACTTGGTGGGATACACAGATTTTGATTGGGTTGGTGACTATGATGACTATAAGTCCACTTCTGGTTACATCTTTCACTTTAGATCTAGCCCCATTTATTGGCAGAGAAAAAAACATCATGTTATTTCTCTTTCATCTATAGAGGTTGAGTATCATGGCATTGTAAATGCCACTACTAAGGCTATTTGGCTTTAAAATATTTTCACTAAGCTTGAAGTTCCATTTTGGAAGCCATCAATCATCTACTATAACAACCAGAGCACTATCCAGATCTCAAAGAATCCAATTCATCATTAGAGAACCAAACACATAGAGATCCATATGCACTTTATCAAGGAGTTGATTTAGTTAGAGGTCATTGATCTTCAATATTATCCTACAGAGGATCAAATTGTAGATATTTTCACCAAACCTTTCACTGAGAGCAAGTATCTTCACTTGAGATCTCTTTTGGGGTATAGGATATTAGTTCTTCAGGGGGGTCTCCTAGACCTTCATTTTGAATATTTTTGTTTCCTTTGAGTTTTCTCCTTTTCTCATCTATTTGTATAGAGTAGCTAATATGGCTACACATTATTGAGACTCTTATTTGCATAGGCCTACATAAGCTTCACTTATGAGGGGTGTTGGTGTATTTATTTATTTTATTACATTTACTTGTATTTATTATTTAGATTGGTACACTAACTACTTATTGTAACTAGTTTATTACATTGATTAATAATTTGCACTAGATAGGATAAGCTTGTTTATCTAGTAGTCAACTTAGACACCTATCTTGTTACCATGGATTTTCACTCCACTATTTAGGGTAAGATAGGATAAGATTGTTTAACTAGTAGTCAACTTGTGTTGATCATTTACACAAGTTTGACACCTATCTTGTTATTGTTGAGTTGCACTCCACTATTCATGTAGTCAGATATTAGTTGAACTACATGTGTTATGTGAGTTCTCTGATCTTTATCTTGCATGTCTTTCTCAGTATAAGCAATGGCTACTTGTGTATTCATTATCAAATAAATATTGAATTATTAGAGTAATTCATCATATTTGAGTTATTTATTCATTTTAGTTATTATCTCAGATATATAGTTATTATTTATTACTATTATTGTTTTATCTATTATTCATGCTTTCTATTAGATTCATTATATCTTGTATGCTAATTCTAATAAAGAATATAGGGAGGATCCCCATAAAAAAGGTTATGGAGGCACTATTTTGGAAGGTAGGTTCTTGGTTGGTTTGATTCCATAATGGTTGTTTTTTAAAAACTATGTGAGAAATAGAAAGGAATGATGAAAGCTCATAACTCAAACAAAAATCAAGCAAACGAAAAACACTCAATGCAATCCAATCATACACTAAAAGTGTATTTAAACTTACGATTCTTCTTATATCACTTTTGGCTTATGCCTTAGAAAGTGTGAAGAAGAATTTTGACTAATAGATCAGGTACTAAAGAAGAAATCTAATGTTGGTTTTAGGTTGTGTTTAGGTTCTCAAAAGAGAAATCTATATTGATCTCCAATATGTGGCTTGGTATTGGGACCTAACACCTCACTCCACACACTACAGTGATAAAGATGTCAAGTGCTTAGTCAAGATATACTAAATTTTAGATTTTTTACTCAATTAGAGAGTTGAGTTGGTTCTCCCCTTGGTAATGACCTCTAAGTAGGATTGTTGAGCAAGGATAAGGTTTATAACTAGGTGATGAAATCCTAGTTGGGCCTTGTCTCGAGTTGTTTTTGATGTGTTGATTGATTATGTGGTTTGGAAAAAGTGTGTGATAACAAGAGTGAAAGTTAAAATTAATTACTTTACTTTTAATTTATTAGATGAACTAAAACAAATAAGCAATAAATGTATGTAAAATGTTTATTTTAATCCCAAAAATAAATTTTAGATTTCATTGGATGAGCATAGAATAAAAGACGAAAAAAGGATGCTAGATCCCATCGAGTGTGCCAAAATATTTTTCTTAATTTTTTCTCATTTCTTAATTTGAAAGCAAGTAAGAAACTAGTAAAAGGGGTTGTAAAATAATACCTAATAAAAGTGCACACATGATCCAAATGATGATGGGAACTCCTCTTTGACTTGGAAGGAATAATTGCAGATAAGAAAGATACTAGAAAAGGGGTTGTTAGCAAGATAGTTGAGTGGACTGCCTAGTGCGGGTTAGATCCAAGAAGGGTATTCTTGCTAGGAGGTTGTCAATCCACTATCGATAACAATTAAGTTGATATAGATGAAAATAATGAATATTTGTATTCAATAACATGAAAGTCAATACATACAAGAAGGAAAAAGTAAGATGCTTATTCAAAGAAAATAAATAAATGTAGCAAAATAAGGTCAATACTCATGCTAAAATAGTTGGGGTTAGGACTAAAAAATCAGGGAAGGCTCTATAGATAGGTAGGAACATAAAAAATAGGGTTTAGTTGGGGTTAAGGGACTAAAAATAGCTTGCTATTATTTTTTACCATAGTGAACATCAATGGTTGGGTGAATCGTCAGTGGTTAGGCTAACCATCAATGATTGGATGACCATTGATAGTTGAGGTGACCATCAATGGTTAGGCTAACAATCAGTAATTACTTATGTGTTTTTAGGTTTTTTAAAAAGAGGTTGTAGATTGATTAAATGGTCAGGTAGGGGTTTTGGTATGGGTCTGGTTAGAAGTGGGAAGCTGGGAGATAAGTATGATCAAGTAAAGAAGATTAAAATGAAGTGACATAATAAATAATAAGTGTGATATACATGTAACTTAACAGATAGTTGATGGTGGAAGGCTAAATTAATTTGGCCAGAGTGATAGTACTTTGTCATTAAGAGCAATTTTGATAGAGGTTCAGGTCTTCATTGTTGTTACTTGATCATTAAAGGAAGGATGGATACCTATGTGCAAGAATATTTAATAGTTTGGGTGTGGATCCCTTTCACCTCGTACTCTTCTCCTTTTATAAGATGAAGTTGCTAATTAGATAGGAAAAAGTTGTTAATTAGATAGGAGGATAAAGTTGTCATTTACAATGCTTTAAATCTTACAAGCATCCCAAAAGGGAAGTTGCTAAATTGTGCCATGCTTATCTCATACTTAGCTAGAAGTGGTTTTAAAATATGTTGATGACCTAATCATTGATGATCAAGCTAACCATCGACAGTTAGGCTGACCAACAATGGTCGAGTGTCTAAGTTAATTTTTTCAAGAAAGGGGTGTTTTAAAAGGTAAAGTTAAAGGTGTTGAGTTAGTATTTTGATAGGATTAAGTTAGAAAATGAGTTTATTTAACTAGGTGGTCAATTAGACTCGAGGTTAGATGAGGGCCAATGTGCTTTGACATCTAAAACTACTATGTGTAGTTTTCAAGTGTCTACACTTTTAATAACATCAATACTCCTTAAAATATTTTTGAATACAGAGATTTAAATCAAATATTTTTGCTCAAGGGTAATTAAATAGTCATTAAGTTATTAATTAAATTAATACTAAAAAATCAAATTATTCTCCAATTTAAGCAAAATAAAATAATCTTGTTAACATTAATGATAACTCATAGAATCAATTACATTATCCATAATGAGGTAAATGAACACATATAAAAAAACTAAATTAATTGTGTTACATAATAGTCTTCAACAATTATTCCTTCAATTTTTCCCAAATAATACAATTTCAATCTCCCACTTCATAGATTCAATCAAAAAGCCATCCTTAAAATTCCAATGATCCCCCCATTGGTGGCCCTAAACCACCCCATCCATTAGTTGGATGTGGATCAAGGCAACAAGATAGGTGAAGAATGAGATAATAACCATTACAATTCTTATATTAACTTGAAAACACAACTTATATACAAAGAGAGAATTCACTCACATTCTAATTTATGAAGATTAGTGTCTTGGCAGCTAATCCAAAGACTAAAGCTATTAAATTTGAGCTTGGCATATTTAATCTCATAGTTGTATTCAATTGAATATAAACATGAACTTCAACTATATTTATGTTCTATAGTATTTATATTATCTGTTAGGACACTAAACTTGGCATTCTAAAACAAGAAAATAGTTTTTCAATATCATAAAATGATGATAAACAAAAAGATTCAAACCTCCACAACCTTATACTAAAAAATAATAAAATTAATATTTATAAACAATAGCTAAAAAATCCTTGACCCACAATATTATAAAAGAATAATAAATTTGAATTTGAATTCAATCAAATAGGTTACAAATAGATGATTTTTGAATACCTTGCCACCATTTTCCTTGTATCCTACAAGAAAACAACTCGCAGTCCAAAAGACAACCATACAATTTTTTCCTATAAAATAGAACTAAAAAGTTCAACAGATAAGTATTTGACCTCAAACTAAAATAATTTCATAATGATAAAATAAACAAGGTTTTTAAGTTGATCCACCTCATCACTCATTTTACCATTTTCATAAGAAGTGATTGTAAACAGATTGAAAACTTTGAATCCTTGAATCAATAGGCTTAGGTAATGATTACATCAAATAACAAAACACAATAATGAGTAATTATTATTATAAAAATATACCCAAAAATCATTTTATATTCAAATGGAAAAGTAAACCCTTAAAACTATCATCCTAAAGTCTTATCTGTTACTGTACCACAATTAATAGTAAAACACAATAAAAATCTTTTATTATTTTTCCATGGCCACATAACCACAACAAAACCAATCATAAAATTTACATGAATCAATAGGTTAAAACCCTACTCCAAGTCCATCAGGGTTTAAGAAGACAAATAACACAAGTAGTCCCATTTTTACTTTACATAGCTAAGACAAAGAATTTAAACTAGTTTAAGAACAAAACTAGAAATATACATAAATTTGAGAAGTTACACATTTAAATAAAATAATAATCTTGGCAATGCATTGTTCTTCGTCAAAGGTAGTCAAATGATAAACCATCATCAGAAAAAACTTCTAATCATAAAAAATATAAGACTGAAGAAAAGGTTAGTTATTATCATATTTTGAAATATACCATAATCCTAATCCCTGTATAAATGTTCAAAATTTTTAATGTTTTATCCAAGGGAAAGATAGAATTGATATTGAATAGGTTGATAGTATAAACATGTGTATTTATAATAAGTTAGGCAACATCAAACCTTTAATTTTTATGATTTTTAAACAAGAAAAAAGGGTTCTAGATAATTCAAATATAACTAAGAATTAAATGTCTATTTCCAAATATTCCTCACAAGACAAAGGTAAATCCCATATGCATAATAGTGTTGTCATAGATACTTCTGCTATAAACTTTCACCAAGATAACCCTTTACTTATCAAATTCAATGATGACTAATATCCTCCTTATAAGGCCAATAATTATATTCATATTCATCATCCCAATGTTCGAGCTTATAACATTATTGATGATTTTGAAACTATAAAAACAGGTTTTATTTGCTTCAAGTTATTAGCTTACCTAACCAAATTGAAAATATCAATGATGTTATTAAAAATATAAATCTAAATAATGTATCAAGATTGTAAGAATAAATAAATAATAATGAATATAATTCTATTTGTTCTCAATATAATGATCCTCCTATCGATTATATTTCTTACTTTTTATATATCTATGAATATTGTTGGCAAGGTTATCCATAACTTTATTATTGACAAAACTTCAAAAAACATTATGTCCAAGCTTATTTCTAATCAAATAGGCATATCTTATGAAATAGAAAACAAAATATTTACTGGTTTTGATTCTCACCAAACCAATATTACGATAAATTTTGAGATATTGTTATTAAGATGGCTCAAAATGAAAGAATCATGTGCATTTTAATGTGTAAGTTTTAGATATTTCTACTAACTATGTTATGTTATTAGGTAGCTATTAGTTAAAATCAACTAGTATTTTTAGGTAAGGATACTACTTGGGTTTCCATTGGTATTGAAATTATGTTTATGCATAGGGAAGAGTGGAATAGTAATCTTATTGAATCAATACCAACTAATGTTGCATATGTTGAAACTAGAATTAGTACTTATGAGTTGTTAACTTTGGATAAGCCTGATCAGTAGTAAATAAGAACCATTTCTTGAGATACCATCTAGTCTTTTTACTTTGATGGAGCTTGTTTGAAACATGGAAGTGGTGCTGAAATTGTCATAATTTCTCCCATAGGTAAGGTTTTTAGGTACGCTTGAAAATTATCTTTTGAAAACACTAACACAACTAAATTTGAGGCTCTATGCTTAGGTCTTGAAAAGGAAATATAATTTAATCAAATACTTTAAGGCTTTTTGTAGATTCTAAACTATTATAAGACAAGTTATAAGGATTTATAAAACTAATCAGGGTTGTCTCCATAGGTATACTCAAAAGCTTTGGCCATTGACTAAAATATTTGAAGCACTCAACATCACACATATTCTTAGATAATTTAATTATTGTACTGATAATCTTATTGTTTTTGCTTCTAATCCCATTTTAAGTGACATTGAACCAATTTTAGATTATTTTTTCAAAAAATTATAGACCTAAGGTTCATGATCTTAATGATAATGAACATGTTTTTTATAGTGATGAGCATATTGATGTGTTTTTAAAGGGTCATTATTTTGATCATGATGATTGCATGCTCAATTATGGTGATTATTTTCAGCTAAGCACTAATAAACTACTTGTTGGTTTAGTCAACTTGGAATCATTGTTTACACCACATGATCAGCTCAAAATCTCATGAACTGAGGAACCATCTAGGAGAATTATAGGTGAGACTATTCCTATTAATATTTACACTAAAGAGGATCCTAAATTTGTATATTTATTCATTGTAATGTTGAGAAAAAAGTTTAGTTTATTAAGTTATTTAAAGAATTTTTAGATATATTTGTTTGGTCCTACAAAGACCTAAAGGTTTTTGTTACTGAGGTTATAAAACATGACATACTTATTAATCTTGGTATAAAATTCGTTAGGTAGAAGTACGATGAATCAGTTCCTTATTAGAATACACCATCAATAAAGATATGGATAATATGTTATATGGTGATGTCATCTTTCTTATAAAATATTTAGATTGGATACCTAGTTTAATTCATATTATAAATAAAAATGGTGATATTCATCTTTGTGTATATTTTGGAGATTTAAATTATGCTAGTGTTATAGACAACTCCCTTACCAAGGACAGATCAAATCTTGTAGCAAGTTGTAGGTTTTGAAATGATGTCACTTCTTGATGGATTTTTTGGTTATAATCATAATTTTCATTACTCTAGAGGATAAACACAACTAAATTTACTACACATAGATAAATGTTTGATTTTAATAGGATGCCCTTCATTTAATGAATGTAGGTGCCACTTTAAAAATAGCTATGCATGTAAATTTTGATCACCTAATTAACATCATCATTCAATTCTACCTATATTATCTTATTCTTCATTCAAAGAAGAGAAAGAATCATATTAATAATTTATGTGAAATTTTTATTAGATATAAAAAATATGGTATTTCTCTGAATCCTAAGAAATCAATCTTTAGAGTCACGAAAGGTAAATTGTTAGGTCACATTATTTCAAAATTTGACATTTCAATTGATCCAAAACACATCAAATCCATTAAATATTTACCACCTCCTAAATATAAATCTAACCTTAGTTTAATTTTCATTTTGCTAACAAATATAATCCTTTGAAGTTTTTTCTTAATAAAAAATAGACTTATTTATGGGATATAGGTCAGATTCAAGTTTAATGAGATTAAAAAAATATATCATTGAAAGTGTTTATGTGTTTGTTAAACTTTATTATAACAAACCATTCATCTTGTATGTTAATGCAATTGAAAAAGCAATAGGTGTTGTTATCACTCAATATGATCATGATGATGAAGAAACACATATTAGCTACATGAGTCAAGTTTTGAAAGATGTTAAAGTTAGGTACCTTTTGATTGAAAATTTTGTTCTCATTAATTTCATCTTTAAAAAATTAGATTTTTTTAATGGAAAACAAAGTTATTGTTCACTCTAATGTAATTATTTTTTCTTATATGTTAAAGCAACCAATGATTCAAGGTAGATTAGCAAGATGAATTTTCAAAATTTAGGAATTTGATCTTGAATTTAAGACTTAAAAACTATTAAAGGGAATGAGCTAGCTAAACACTTCGTTGAAAATGTGACCTCTATCATAAATGTCTTATTTAGCTTAGTTGATGATAATTTAAATGCTAAAGCTCATTTTTAAACCATGAAGTTTCTTGATCTTTATAAATAGTTTAAAATATGAATCGAGATACATGATTGGGGTAGTTTATTTTTATAAGATGACTTGTATCATGACCTTGTTTACTACTTCCAAAACCAAGCCTATCATGATTCATTATATAAACATCAAATAAGATAACTTAGGTTACATAATAATAAAATTTGTCTTATTAGAAAAAATATATTATTATTTAGGAATAGATATGGAGTAATTCTATGTTGTTTAACCCATGAGCAAAATCAAAAGGTTCTTAGGAGTTGTCATGAAAGTAATTATGGTGGACATTCTGTATTCAAAACCACTACATATAAAATTCTACATGTAATATTTTATTGGCCTACCTTATTTCAAGATGTTTATAAGTTAGTAAGGTCATATATGCCATATCATCTTTTCACTAGTAGAGATAGACTACCAACTATCCCTATAAATCCTATTATACATGAGAAACCTTTCAATAAATTGGGTATTGAATTCACTTATGACATCCATCCTCCATATTCAATGGTTCATCAATACATTCTAACTGATATTGATTACATTACTAAATGGCCTAAATCTATAGCATTAAGAAATTTTATTACTTGTAAAGTGATATCTTTTTTCAAAAATCAATTTTTTTTAGATCAGTGTTCCTTATGAAATAATATCTGATAATGGTCCTAAATTCAATTCTAATGAATATTTAGATTTATTATGACTTTATTCAATAATTTATATCCATTATTCAAAGTATAATATTCAAGGGAATGGACAATCTAAATCTACTAATAAAAATTCTATTTATATTATGAAAAAGATGGTTTGTGAAAACAAAAGCAATTGGCATGTTGAAACTTTTGAAGCTTTATGTATTGATCATAAAATGGTGAAATTTATATGTTATTCTTCATTTATGTTAGCTTATGGCTTCAAATCCACCTTAATAATAAAATTAGAAATCACTTCATCTAGGTCTGCTCTTCAATATCTAACTATTTATACTAGTGTTGTAGAATAGAGATTAAATGACCTCTTAGCTCTAGATGAAAATAAAGCAATAGATCTATAAAAACTAGAAAAAGTAAATAAAAATTTAAGAAATTATTTGACAAAAAAAATTCTAAAAATACTTTTAAGGTTGGTGATTTAGTGTTATATTGGAACAAATCCCATGAAAAACTAAGAAAATGACATAAAATTGATTCATAATGTCTTGGATCAAACAAAATAGCTATTGTTCTTAGTTGAAATACATTCTACTTACAAGATCTTAATGGCAGTTGGTTGCATCATTTGAAGCTTTTTTTTAATTAGTTATCCTTTCTTTATTTTGTTTCTTTTCAATTCCTATTTTTCTCTCTTTTTTGACTTTTTTTATTATTTTATGTTATTTTGGTTTGTGGATGGCCCTATTATTAGTAATTTTGTGAGATATTCAACATTATGAAGAAGGCAAAGGTTTTTTATGTATAATTTTAGGTATATCTTATCAAAATTTGAATACTTTTTTGAAATTTTGATTAATTTTTATAATCAAGAATATACTAAAAATTTGATGCAATAAGCATTACTTTTTTTCAAAATGGATGTTTTAGGCTAATGTAGTGATTTGCATCTATCCCAAACTTACCTATTTAAACTTTTATATTCTTCATGCCACACTAATTGAACAACCCATCCTTTACTTGTAAATTTTTTTAAATGGGTTCAGTCATACCTACTTAGGAAATTATTGGCCTAGATCACACTCCTAGGTTCTCAAATTCACATTCTGATTACAATATAATTTCATATATGAAACTAGCCAACAAGGTCACTAATGTTATATAAAATTTCAATACCCCTCTTTTTGAACTTATAATTTCCATTTTCTCACATATGATGGCTTGCACCAAAAAAATTTAAACTTCATATATTGAGACCAACTTGTTTGCATGCACCTAATAATTATTTATTGTGCATGTGATTAGATGTGATATTTTTAATGAGTTAATTAATTTTAAAAATACATAATGGCATTCAAGTGAATCAGATATTACATAGCATTCTTGATCAATTATCATGGCAAGATTGTATTCTCTATAGTAACAAGGTTGCAATTGATGTTTTGATAATATTCACAAAATTCATAATTATCAATGTAATGGTAAGAATTAGATAAGTGCAAACTAGTGACATTTGGATTTTGATGATTTTTGGTATATATCAACATTCTCTAATAAATGTGTTGTCAATAATTAAGTCTTTCTTATATTAATTTTATACTCCCTTTGAAGTGGTTAGTTGTTTTATTTATGGATCCTCAGTTCAATTTTTATAATTCAAGGTTGTAATTTTGTGAAATGATGTTATTATCATTTTTTTAAGGGTATGATAGTATTAATCAGTTCAAAATCTACATTATGTGATTAGGGTTTACATTGCAACTAAGTCCATGTTATACAACTTGGGAATATATTTCAAGGGTATAACTTTGTTTTGTCATGTTTAAATAAGTTGAGGTCACATTACCAAATTCTTAGTAGTGACTTAGGTGTTTTGGGATTATTAAAATGTGTTCAACATTATGCAAATTTTATTATCAATCTATCTGGCATTTGATGAAGCTCAAAATGAATAATTATTGGTGTATGAATTTATTTATGTTATCTTCGAAGCTAATTTAATTCAAAGGCCTATAAATTTTAAAATCACTCATTGTGTAGATCACAGATATTAGTTAAGTTTTATTACGATTTACTAACATTGATGAGGGAAGTTGGTAGAGTTGGTCAAAAATATGATAGTTTAGTTTTTTAACATAGTTAGTTGAGGATATAGTGATGAGCAATAAGTGACTTAGCAGTGTCTTTCTAAACACGTAAGGTGATCGCTAAATGGTTTGTTTGGTAAATTTGTTAACATACTTTCTTAAATCACATTTGGAAAGAAGACACCTTAAATAGTCATTTATTTCTCATTTTCACTATTTGTTCAAGATCTCTATAAAACTTGAACTCTTTAAAATTAATTTTGGGGAAGACAAAATGAGGTTATTGGCTCAGACTCCTTGGATTCATGGTTTCATAGTCAATTATTTGTTGGCAGGTGTGAATGGCAGTTCATTTTGGTTGTTAATTGAAATAACGTGTATATTTGATAAAGGTATGGTTCTTTTTACTTTGCATGTTTATTTTATTTGCATGCTATAGTATTTCTATTAATGAATATATAGAACAAAATGTTAAAATGACAAGCTTTCTCAATTTATTTTTAGTTCAAAAGGATTTTTAATCTATTTCATAAAACATATGGATAGTTGTAAAATATTGAGGGAAGGTTTTATGATCTGGTTATTGCACTATGTTATCATTTGAAAATATGAACTCAAGGTTTATTGCATTAATATGTAGTCTTGAAATAAATATTTATGGGTTTTCATTATTCTTCAACTTTGTCATATGGCCTTTTTGGGTTTACATTGTTGTTTGTGGTTCGTTCGATGGTTAATGTAGTTAGGTTATTTATTACATGGCATGTTTTTTGCATGACATAATTTGAATAATACATGTAATAGTTTTATGTTTAAGAGGAGTGAATGAACTTCAAGAGAATATTAATTTGAGTTGGGTTTGTATTCTATATCAAATTTTCAAGTTTGAATAGTACATAAGGATGATGTTATTGGTACTGATTAAAACCTTGTTTGGTTATTTGGCGTTAACTCAACTCTATGTGTTTATAAATAAAATATGATTCAAATTCATCATTGTTGGTGATTTATTATTGATTTTAAGCATTGTTTTATGTAGTAAAATGTACAAGAAGTGGTTGCATTTGAAGGATTTATTTTCCTATTATTCTATAAAATGTATATGGGTTACAATAGTTTGTGTTTATAATGTTCAAATAGTTTGAGGGTTTTGGTGGTAGGCTATGGTTCTACTCAGTTAGTATTGTGTGTGTTTATTAGGCTAGTCACTTGTATACAATTTATGTTTAAAATAAAGTATGAGATGCTAGTTTATATTTATGATATTTGAAGTAATACTCAAAGATATGGATATAGACTATAGAATTTGTTTGGAAGCTTTCATTTTATTTTATTTCACCTGCATGCAAGTAATGAGTATTTTTGGTTTCATCCATGGAAGGAAGTTTGTTGAAAATGAGTTAATGTTTTGTCTCTTCCTTACACAATCACTGTAGATATTAGGGTTTGAAGGAACTATATCAAAAATGTTACTTTTTGGTTTTAAATATTTATTTGTAATATAAGCTCAATTACATAAATGGATAAATAGTAATATGAATGTAGTGTTGAATGGTTTTGAATGAGTGAAAATGTTTTATTCACAAGCAGTGGTTGGTTTCTCTATAGGACTTGTGTTTAAAAGATTCATTTGAAAGTTTGAGATATTTTCTTATTCTACAAAAAAAAATTATTGAATGATGTTCATTATAAATATGTTATTGATAAGATGTAATAAAAATTTGTTTACTTCTTGTCAAGATGATTTTTATGAATATAGTTTTTACTACATGTTGGTTATTTAAGTTGGAAGTATAGTTAAAATTTCTCATTTCAATTTTTTTTAAATTTAGAACAATATCATGTTGGACTCGTGAATCAAGGGATTATGATATGAATGTGTGGGGTAGAAGAAACATACAAAATAATAGTGGGACTCCTTAAAAAATTAGTTACCAAGATAGATGTTTTTGAGGCCATAGGGCTATCAATGTTTTCTCTTGACCCTTTGATCATTAAACCCAAATCTCATTACACTTTGATGTACATGTCTCAAATTTTTGGACCATTTTATAAAATATTCCATCTTCCTCATTAAATATGTGAGGCAATATCTTTCATAATTTTGAGAAACATGCCAATTGTCTATCTCATCTATTCTGACAAGGCATGCTAAGTGAATCTTCTCAGCATATGCATATAACCCTTGATGTTTTACCCAATGTCAATTTTATTTTGTCATGATGAATTATTTTTGGATCTCAATACCAATATAACTAATCTTAATCCTACTTTGTTATTGATCCTAATTATATCATATATGTCTTTGATAATTTTTCATTTTTTGATAAGAAATGTATTGGCAACCCTACATCTCAACCCATAGTTACTCATGTGATGAATAATGTTACGCTCAAGGTGGATGATGACATTGGTGATATGAATGTTATTGAGTTTCCTACCTTAATAATTGAGTGTATTAAATACCAAATGGATAAGGGAGCTCCACTAATAGATCTAATTTTATGAGGATGATTCTGATAAACAATAACTATAATTTGGTAATTATGTTATGATTTTATGTTGTTCGATGTTTAGTTTATTGTGATACTCATTATATTTCATTTACCAATATTTTAGTCCTACACTACAATACTAGTAGATTTTTCATACTCTACTTAGTTGTAGTTTTGATATTATGCTCAGTTTTG
Source organism: Torreya grandis (assembly GCA_037957365.1). Taxonomy (NCBI): domain Eukaryota; kingdom Viridiplantae; phylum Streptophyta; class Pinopsida; order Cupressales; family Taxaceae; genus Torreya; species Torreya grandis. The sequence goes on along the minus strand of JARHVA010008024.1, from coordinate 109,925 downwards.
GTTATTTGGCATTATTGATAATATGGCATTTTAATATTTAGATGATGATATGTTTAATGTATGGATTATGATTGATTGTGAATGGTTTAAATATTTAAATATAGCATTATTTATTGTTTAGTTATATTCATATGTAAATTATTTGTTAGTGTTGTTAAATAAGTTATTAACACCCCCACTCATTATAGTTGTTTATGTTAGTTTATTTTTTTAATTTATTCTCGAGTCTCTTGAACTTTATTAAGTTCAAAATATGAAATTTATGAAATATAATACTTTATTACAAAGTACTTAACTTATAATTTAACTAATTAGCATTCTTAAGTTAATTTTATGTTTAAAGTTAATTAAAATTGGGCTTATAACTTAAAAACCTAACTACTTTCTAAAGTATGTTTTATAAGAGAGACTTGAAGGAGATTAAAAAGGAGGAGAAAACACATAGGTACAAAGAGCTCTCTATATTCAAAGATTTTTCACATCTTTATTTATTTTTAAAAACATTTTTAAGTTTAATCACCACTTGTAGATAGATTGACAACATCTTCTTTGATGATGAAGTAATCTACTTGAATAATACAAGTATATCCAATTTTTTTGATTACTTTATAACTAATTATTTGATGTTTTCAAGTATTAATGTGTTTGATGATTGTAGATATGTAGACATATGTGCAAAAACCATTATACTTCATCTAAATAATGATGAATGTATTTAATTTTATGATAGACTATTAGACTTTAGATTGTAAAGTGATTGTTATTTTGAAGATATGATTGTAATCAGTTATATATATTCAATTTTCTCATATATTATACTTATTCTAGATTTACTGAGTCGACTCGTTTTCTTTAAACCTTTATTTATTAGTTTTAGTAAGATTTATTTCACCTCTTTTCTTAGATTAATTTACTTTTATTTTCTTGCTTTCTTTATTAGCTTTAGTTGATAGTCTTCTTTAATAGATAGTTAGTTTACCATATTTATCTTAGATTGTTATTTCATTATTTGTAAACCTTTAGATTTAGTTTATTTTGAGTTTTTAGTCATTGAATAACTTTGTATTTGTTGTAATTGTAGCCATTAGTTTTGATAACTTCCTTATTGCTATTAATCTTAATTCTTACCATAGTATTGACTCAAATTAACTTTGATTTTTGCTTACTTACGTTTAGGTTATTATTTTATTATTCTTAGTTGTTATAAATTATATTAAAAATTGATCTTGGCAAGTGTTTCTTTATTCAATTGTTGTATTCATTCTTTCTATCTTTTATTTGTTTTATTGCATTACTTTTATTTCAGTATGTTTTAATTATATTATAATGTTAATAGAAAATGATTGTGAGAGATATTTATTACTGATTTGAAACCTTAACAAATCATAGATCTTTCGTTCAAGAGATTCCCTCTTCGATAGGCTCTACATTATTGGATAAGATATATTATATCTTTTAAATCTGATTCACAATTAAAATACTTTTGAATTAAATAAATTAATTATTTGAATAGTGAGGTTTGATTTATATTTTATTAAACACATCTATTCCAAAAATTATTAAAAAACCCTTTGCACACCTCAATAATAAAACTTTTAGCCTAATAAGCCCCACTATTAAACTAGTTTAATTCCATCTTGGTTGTCATGATAAGTGAACAGGTTAATTTATTGACATGGCTCACCATCAACAAAAGGGTATACTAAAATTTATTTTGGAGGGAATTAAACATGACATCAAATAGTTTATGGGAAAATGTGATAATTTTCATCATAACAAAGGGAAAATAATATCAACCTTGAAAATGTTTTAGCCCTTGACTATTCCCATACGTGTATGATCTGATAATTTCATGGACTTCATTGAAGTACTATCAAATTTGGGAGGGATATCAATAATTTTAGTGGTGGTGGATCTCCTCTCCAAGTATGCCTATTTTTGTGCCTCTCCCATATTTTTATCACCTCTTAAATTTCCTAAATCTTTCTCGATTAAATCTAAATCCTCTATGGGATACCTACTTCAATCATTTTTTATTATGATTCCAATTTTACTAGTCACTTCTAGAAAAAAAAATTCCTCCGCTATGACACCCAACTTAAAATGAGTTATACTTCCCATATGCAAGTATATGATCAAACTAAAATTGTTAATAAATTCTTATATGCCTATCTACATTGATTTAACTTTGATGAATAGACTCACTAGATCAAATGGTTACCACTCTCTAATATTACACTGCCACTAGGATTACACCTTATAAATTCATCTATGTTTAGTCACTTCTTTCTTTTTAGACATATCTTAAATTCTAATGTATAATCAGTCAATGCCACACTCATCACATGTGAAAATATCCATCAAACTCTCAAGGATAACCTCCATATTGAAAAGAACCGCATGAAGCAATGGGTCTATTAACACCACTCAGATTAGGATTTTAACATATATGACATGGTTCTTCTCTAGCAATAGCCTTATAAATTGTCTTCTTTAAAGTTAAAGGTTCATTATAAACTAGCATCTAACTTTTATGTTCTTAATAAAGTGCTCTAGTGTTAGGATGTGAAGTCATTATTCACAAACACTATTCAGAGGAAATTATTCACTGGTCACTTTTCATGGGTTACTATTCATGGATAAGGTGGCAATGATGACTAGGCAAGTGAGGTGGCTCATATGTGATGTGGCATAGCCCATAAGGTATATTTAATTATTTGAAAAGTAGGAGAGATAAATGGGGTGAATTTATCCACTAGGCACATGTGTTGCCTTTTTCTTTTTCATGTGGGATGCATCTTTTGATTGGAATAAGTGGGTATATGGGGCGTAATTCTATAGAGACTCCACTATCCTAGTGTTTGCTAAAGATAAGAGATGATTAAACATATTGTGTCTTTAGTGGTTAAGTTTAGGATAAAAGATATATTTTCATATAGAAGTGGTGATGGGTGATGTTTTTTTAATCTAAAGTATTCCCACTATGTTTTGGACTATGCACAAGTGGTAGACATTGTGCATAGTGATCACTTATTCATCCACGTGTGATTATGGTGCATTTTCTTCTTTCTCCTTTTTTTTCATCCATGACTATATTCTCTCCTTTTTATTTTATTTATGTATGACTCTCCTTAGTATGTACATAGAGTTCAAGCTTGAGAAAATAAGCTTGTATTTTCTAGTTTGATAAAAAGTTTTATATAGCTTCTATGATTAAGAGAAATCATTGTAAGGAGAGTGTGTTGTAGAGGAATATTTGTTGAAGAGATATTTTTGAAGTTAATAAAAGAATACATATTCCCTTTACCCCATGGTTTTTCCTTGCACCTTGCAAGGTTTCCACATAACTCTCTGAGTAATGTGTTATTTATGTTATTTGTTTTAGTAGCTTATTATTTCCACATTATTTTTCTTTCACATATTGGATATTATTCATAACAGATGGTATTAGAGCTAAGATCTTTGAAAACATCTTGTGTTGAGTGTTATCTATTGAGTTAGGGAGCTATGTGTAAGTGGGAGCTACTACAATGATAGGAGGAGTAACTAGGTTCAAAGTAGAGAAGTTTGATGGTAAGAATTTTTCCATGTGGAAGATGAAGGTGGAAGATCTATTGGTACAAAATTACCAAGCTCTAGCCTTGAAAGGGATTGTAATCAAACCTAGTACTATGGTAGATGATGATTGGAATGAGATGGTTTGAAAGTTATTTTTTACCACCCATTTATGTCTTACAAATTTTGTGCTCTTTAACATTGCTGAGGATAATACTATAGAAAATTTGTGAGAGAAACTAAACAAGTTGTACCATATAAAGTTATCTACAAAGAAATTTTCCCTAAAGAAACAACTTTATAGTTTGAGGATGAAGGAGAATTCATCCATTGTGAATCATCTAAATGAGTTCAACACCATAGTCATCAAACTAGTCTCTGTTAGTGTGAAGGTGGAGGATAAAGACAAGGCCATTACCTTATTATGCTCACTTTCTAATACTTGAGATCATCTTGTGATGACCCTCAACAATCCATCATCAACAACTCTCAAGTTTAATGATATAGTTGTAGATTTTATTAGAGAGGAGATGAAAAGAAAATATTTTGGTGCATCCTCAAGTAATGAAGAATTTTTTATGAGAGGGAGATCCATTGAAAGGAACAAGCAAGGTAGATCACCATCCAAATCGAGGTCTAAAGGATGCAATGGAAAATAATATCACTATGGAAGCCATGCTACATAAAGAATAATTATTGGCAACTTAAGAAGGAAAAGAATGATGTAAATGAAAACTAACCTTCATCTGAGGCCAACATTGTAGATTCAAAGGAATCAAGCACACAAGAAGCATTTTATCTCAGTAAAGTACATCACTTTCAAATGCCTGGGCATTGGACTTAGGAGCAGCATTCCACATGTCTCCACATAGATATTAGTTCATGGGATATAAGCCATATAATGGAGGACATATTTACTTGGGTGATGATCACCCTTTGGATGTTGTGGGAAGAGGGGATGTAAGGATCAAACTTGATTATGGTAGAATCAAGAGATTGAAGGATGTGTAGTATGTTCCTGATTTAAAGAAGAATACGATTTCCATCAAGGTGATGGATGAGTTGGGGTATTCATGTACCTTTGGTAATGGTAAATGTATAATTACAAAAAGATATCTAGTGGTATAAAAAGGAGAATCTTATGGCTCATTATATTGAATGTGTAGAGATTTAGTGACAAGTACTACAGTAGCTATAACAATAGATAATGTTTGGGATATTATGATGCTATGGCATCAAAAACTTGGACACATGAGTGAGAAATATTTGAAGATACTACCTTATCCAGGTATGTTGTCTAGGATTAATTCTTATGATTTAGACTTTTGTGAGCACTGCATATTTGGTAAATAGAAGAGGGTAAAGTTGACTACAAGCACAAGTAAATGTTCTAATTTTTTACAACTTATCCATTCAAATACTTTTGGACCTATCCCTACTTAGTAAATAAATGGTATAACATACTTTATTTATTTTATAGATGATTATTCTAGAAGATTATGGGTGTATTTTTTTAGACATTAATTGGAAGCTTTGGAAAAATTTAAATAATTTAAGGCATGAGTAGAGAAGAGTTTAGGCAAATCCATTATATGTCTCAAGTCAAATAATGAAGGATAATACTGCTCTATGGATTTTTATGAATTTTGTATGCAGGAAGGGATTAATGATCAAAATAAGGTCCCTTATACTCTATAGAAAAATGGTTTTGATGAGCGGATGAATAGTATTGTCATGGAGTGTGCAAGAAGCATATTGAGTACATTAAAGTTAGAAAATGGATTTTGGATGCAAGCTATTAATATAGCTATGTATCTTATTAATAGATCTCCTAAATAAACATTATATGGAAGGACTCCATATGAGATTTGGCATGGTAATCCAGTTGATTAATCTTATTTACATATTTTTGGTTGTGAAGCATTTTCCCATGTGCCTAAAAACATAAGGTCCAAGCTAGATTTAAAATCTAGAAAAAATATTTTTCTCAGATACAAAGATACAGTGAAGGGGTATAGATTATAGGATCCTACTAACCACAAGATAATTGTTATCTGAGACATTTTTAATGAAAAATCCATGAAAGGGAAGGAGATATAATAGACACTTGAAGTTGTACTAGTTGAAGTAGTCAAGAAAGAAGAAGATGAAAAATGAGCAGGTTGATGCTTTAGAGCAGCAAGAAGAGAACCAAGTATAGGATCCATAAGTTAGAATATCCACTCATACCAAGAAGGTTATATAAGGGTATTTTCATGCATTTCATTCATCTTTTGTTTTATTTATTGATATGGGTGGACCTAGTTCATTTCAAGAAGCTAGCAAATCTAAAAATGCAAATAAATGGAGGAAAGCTATGGAAGAGGAAATGAGATCACTTTATAATAATGAGACATGGGAGATTATAGATCTCCCACCTAGAAGAAAGAGTGTTGGTAACAAGTGGGTGTACAATCTGAAGAAGAATAGTGATGGGTTGTCAGATCAATACAAATCTTGGTTGGTGGCAAAAGGCTATGTGTAAAAGTAAGGTATTGACTTCAATGAGATTTTATCTCAAGTTGTGAAGATGACTACTATCAGAGTGTTGCTTACATTTTTAGCTTCTCATAATATAGATCTAGAGAATCTTGATGTGAATACAACATTCTTACATGGTGATCTTGAGGAATATATTTATATACATCAGCCTGAGGGATATGAGGTAAAAGGAAAGGAGTAGGTGGTTTACAAATTGAAGAAATCATTGTATAATTTGAAGTAGGCATTACAAATGTGGTATATAAAATTTGACACCTTCATGAAAAGATAGGTATCTAGAAAAAGTGAAGTTGATCATTGTGCATATCATAATAAGTTCAATGATGGGAGATTTATTATTTCACTACTATATGTTGATAATATGTTGGTTTCAAGCCCCAACATGAAGAGAATCAATGATTTGAAGGCTCAATTGGATAGTACTTTTGAGATGGAGGATTTAGGTGTAGAAAACCAAATTTTAGGTATGAAGATACATAGGGACAAGAAAGCTAGGAAGATATGGTTATCACAGAATACATATGTTGAGAAAGTTCTACAGTGGTTCAATATGTAGAATGCCAAACCAATTAGTACCCCACTTCTTACATATTTTAAGTTGTCTTTAGATCAATGTCCTAGTACAGAGAAGGAAAAGACAAATATGTCTAGTGTACCTTATTCATTAGTAATAGGGAGCCTCATGTATTCCATGGTGAGCATGAGATCAAATATTTCCAAAGTAGAGGGAGTTGTGAGTCAGTTCATGGCAAATCCTGGAAAGGATCATTGGTATGAGATGAAGTGGATACTCAGATATATAAAAGACACTTCAGATGTTACAATCTACTATGGAGGGGCATTTTTATAGATAAGGGGTTTTTTAAATTCTAATTTTAATGGTGACAGATATGGACAAAAGTCCACTGCAACATATATTTTTGCTCTTACTGATAGAGTTATGAGTTGGGCTTCTAAGTTATAGCTAGTGGTGGATTTATCAACCACTGAAGCAGAGCATGTGGCTATAACTAAAGGTTTTAAGGAGGCAATATGATTAGAGTGACTATTGGGTGAATTCATTGAGATACAAGGAAAGATTACCTTGTATTATGATATTTAAAGTGTAATTCACTTGGTGAAGAATGCAACATTTCATGATCACACAAAGCATATTAACATCAAGTACCACTTTATTAGGATCATGGTGGAGAATGTTAGGATCTTGTTGTTGAAGGTAGAAATTGAATATAATACTGCAAATATGTTAAAAAAATCAGTTAGGACAGATAAGTTTGAGTGGTGCATAATTTCTTTAGGTAGAATCAGGCATGGTAGGTAGCTAGATGGAAAAATCTACAAGTATGGCAAAGCCTTTGTATATTAAATTCAAGTGGGAGAATGTTAGGATGTGAATTCATTATTCACAAACACTATTCATAGGACATTATTCATAAGTCACTATTCATGGGTTACTATTCATAGATGAGGTGGCAATGGTGACTGGGTAGGTGAGGTGGCTCCTAGATGATGTGGAATGGACCACAAGGTATCTTTCATTATTGGAAAGTTAGGAGAGAGAAATGGGGAGAATTTCTCCACAATGTGCATGTGTTACCTTTTTCTTTTTCATATGGGAAACATGTGGGGTGCATTTCTTGAGTGGAGTAAGTGAGTATGTGGGGCATAATTCTATGGAGGCTCCACTATCTTAGTGCTTAGCTAAATATAAGATATGATTAAAAATCTTGTGTCTTTAGTGGTTAAGTGGAGGATAAAAGATAGATTGTCACGTTGAGGTGGTGATGATTTTTTTTCTAAAGTATTCCCACTATGTTTTGGACTATGCACAAGTGGTAGAAATTGTGCATAGTGACCACTTGTGCATCCACATGGGAGTATGGTGCATTTTCTTCTCTCTCATCTTTTTTCATCCATGATTCTCTTCTCTCCTTTGTATTATATTTATGTATGACTCTCCTTGGTATGTACATAGAGATGAAGCTTGATAAAATAAGCTTGTATTTTCTAATTTGCTAAAAATCTTTAGATAGCTTGTATGCTTGAAAGGAAGCATTATAAGGAGAGTGTGTTGTAAAGGAAGATTTGTTGGAGAGATAATTTTGAAGTTAATAGAATAAAACATCTATCTTCTACCCCATGGTTTTTTCTTTCACCTTGCAAGGTTTCCACCTAAGTCTCTAAGTAATGTGTTATTTATGTTATTTGTTTTAGTAGCTTATTATTTCCACATTATTTTTCTTGCACATATTGGATATTATTCCTAACATCTAGAAGATTGGTCTGGTGGCATACAAGTTAGAGCTTCCCTCCTCATCTAAGATCCATCTTATTTTCCATGTCTCATGTTTCAATAAGGTCATTGGTCATCATGTTTAAGCTCAAACTTCACTCCCTAATATTGACATGAATGGATTTATCCTCCTAGAATATAAGTCAATCTTAGATAGGCATTCTTACTAGCTCTGCAACTATGCTAACATAGAGTACAATAACATGACATGCAACTAGAAGATGAAATGTAAGAACCCATACTCTATTTAGGTTCAATACTTGAAGACAAAGTTTTTTTAAGGGGAGGTCATTCTAAGACCCCTTTATCATAACTCTTTTAGTTTGCATTATGTGTTATTAATAAAATCTTAAATCCATGTGCTTTTAAAGTCATCCTATTTGATATTATTTATTATCCCATATGTCTTTGTCTTGGGTATATTAGTTTAAATATAGAGCATGTGTAAGAGGAAAGATCAAATATTGAATATTTTGTACGAATTTGTACTCAAAGGACATTTCCTCCTTGAAGAGAAACCTCCTCAAAGAGGTTGTGATAATTTATACTGCTTCTATTATTTTAATACAATATTTTTATCCTCTTTCATTTCAATTTATATTTATTATATTTTTATTTCTATATTGATCTATGTGCAAGTAGGTTCCTAGAAATATGTTTCTCATGGTATTCTCTGAGTGAATGAGATGCAGGATATTCATGTTATAAATGGATGTGGACTCATTATCACCTCACCTATATGGGTCATTTATATAAACTAGTGATTATTGCTTGGTGACATCTATCTAGTCTTTCTCTAATTAATATATGAAGCCACTTTACATAGATCATAGATCTTGAATTTTTATTTAAGCAGAGTATACACATATTAATCATGAACATGGCTATCAACATGCTTTTATTTACATATCTCTAGTACATTGATAAGTACATTTTATATCACTTGCCTTCTAATTAATATTTATCTTTGTATCATACCATCCATATTTCTATGACAAACATTTGGGCCTTATCAATACATATTTTCTATACCATATTATTGCACAACTTTTTTCTTCTATATGTCGTGCTTTATATGTTTTCCTCCTACTAGTTGATTGGATTATTCTATCTTCTTGATTTCATGTTAGTGTTTGACTTTTATTTTCATTGATATTATTCTAGACACGTGTTTCATGTTGTTTATTATGTTTCACTCACATTTCTTGTTTGATCATTGATCCCCTCTACACTTGCATTAGTTTCTCAATGATGGTAACACATTTTTTAAGACCTTCAGTCATAGCAGGATTGATTTTTTAGGGAAGCCATAAGTTTCTTAGGATCTTCCTCATCTTATTCATCTAGTTTGTGAGTCTTGCTCCCCTCTTTTTCATGTGCTTCCCTATGGTTTCTTGTGTTACTTTTCAATTCCTCTTTTTTGCATATTATTGAAAAAATAAAAACATGGATTCATACATGATCATTTTTATTTTCATATGAAGGCATCATACCCATACTTATTCCTTATTGATCACAACTTATTACATGTTTTCCCAATGGGTCATGGTACCCGTCATTTTCCATCCTATATCAAATATTTTCCTATGGGGGTATTATACCCACACATGATTCTTATCGACATATCTTACATATAGATTCTATTATACCCATTCTTATTAGAATTCTACATCGTTTATTCAGATTTTAGGTATTAGACATATCATGATACATGATGGATTATTTCTCATGGTAAATTTATCTCTATATCTTTCTACTTTTTACTTCTCATATGTTTGGAGGAATTTTGTTTCTTAGTGTACATCTTCACTAATTGGCCTTGCCACATATTTATCTATATCATGTGATCATGACATATTAATAGTATCTTATAATTGAGGGTTATATTATATATGTGCCTTGTACTATTACATTTATGTGACCTCATGTTGTACACATAATTTTACATCTTATTGCATTATGTTTGTCATAACTCATATTACATGATTCATAAAACATGCCGATCAAGGGGCAAGATAAAAATAAATAACATCAAAAACATTGAAAAATAAATGAATTCAAAAACATTACTCTATACTTGGTTACATATTCATCTATGTTATAGGTCTTCATATCCTTTATTTACATGTGTTTTACATGGTATTTCTTGAGTTAGTGCTATGCCAATTTATAGGTTACATGATACTAGACAACACACTATTTTCCCACATTTTAAGGAGGAATTTTCATGGAGAACATGTCTTATCTTAGGGTAATTCACATATATCATATTTTTCATGGTAATATAATTCCTTGATTTTCCTTTATTATACTAAGCTATATTGCATTGGTTACTACATATCATTCTATTATCTATATTTTATGTCACATGGATATCTTCATTATGAATTTTGCATGGTTACATTGACTATTTTGAATGTATGTTTTCTTGAATTTTCATGTGTTTACTTGTTTTTTCATCCTTGTTCATAGAGAATCTTCTCATTTTCATGTTTTATGAGTCCCAATATTGTGTGTTTTCTAACTAACTTGTATAGTCAGTAACTTGGGTGTGGTCACTAAATTGTGTGGTCCATTGTGTTATCCATTGCTTGTATCCATGATGATCATCATGCATATTATATATTATGATTGCATCCATGACGTTTATCATGCATATTATTTTACTTGGTACCTATGTCTCCATACTTTTTATCATTCATCTATGGGGGCATACTACTTATGTGTGTTTTCATTTCTATATCTAGCTTGATTAGGGCATATTATATAAAAGTTTAGAAATGATAATTTATTCCATCTTACTTTACTTTTAGGATCATCATACCCTTTTTCATTGTGATTGATATGATACAATATTTCCTATGTTAGATTGACACTTTTACATAATTTTTTGGTATTGACTATATTCAAATTTCATTGCATATATTTCAAGATATTGATTGTCCAGCTATCATATTTACTTAACATATGAGGAACTCAACATTATATTTTAAGATGAGTGGTTATAACACATACCTTCATCCCTCACCTCAAAAGGTGAGCATATATTAGAAATTTTTTTATTTTTTTCAAATGGAATGAACCTAATCAAACCTGAGAAAAAATTATCTACTTTATTGATCAAGTGGATTTAGCCCCAGAGACTCCCAAATAAGTGTTGGTTAGGTTTTAGCACCTATAGTATCATTTTAGAGGTAGTTATTATAACATTTGGAGAAAATACCAACAAAGTGTATTTTTCTTACGCTCTCTTTTTAAATTTAAATTAAAAAAATTAAAATCAAATTCCAAATTCAAACTTCATATATTGGTCATGCACATTGACTACTTTTAAAAATTGGCACTTCTTTTAGGAACATAAAAAATTCATGTGAATGGAAGCTTAACATGAGAAAATATATCAAAACTCCTTAACTCTTCTCTAATTAAGTGAATGTATGCTAAATGGGTTTCAAATTAGTTAGATTTATACTTTGATACAAGCATGCATTCAATCACACTCACATACCCACATCAAAGTAGGGGATCTATGTAAACACCTAAATTTAGTAAAAGACCCTTTTCCCCAATTTATTATCCCTAATTCACCATATTTGGCATACTTGTGTATATTCATGTATTTATATGAATTCTTAGATCCTATATTGGTATCCATTTAGCCCTTCAAATTTAAAAAACCATGTAAATACTTATGAGAATCTATATTTTGGAATATTTTGACTAAATCTCATTCTTTGTTAGGTTTTTCTTTGAGATATAAACTTTGTTTATTCCAAAGTAGTTATACACCTTGTGAAATTCCTTCTTAAGTAGACCCACACCTTACGTAGGTTTTGATCCTTTGCCTTTATGGGTATTTTTCTCATTACCATTGATCTTGCACCTTTAATATCTCCTCTTGCAATTAGTAAAGTTTCCTAATGTGCCCCATGTTGTCCTAGACTATCATGTGTGTGTGTGTGATCCTAATATATTTAGGAAAGTAATAAGGAAGGTCTCATGAAATAAATATCAAGGTTTAAACCTAAATCAAATCCAAGCATTATGTTACTTCATTCCTCCTATTTCAAGTTAAGCTTCATAGATTCATATCTTACACACTTGTGATGGAGTTGTCTAGATTGGTCTCTCATTATTCCCTCATATCATATGAAGGTTTTATATTGCATTTATGTTCATCATCACTTAAAGGGAAGAGGAGGTTCATAACCCTCACTTAAGCTATTCCATTTACACATGCTCAAAACTACATGGAGGTTTGATTCTAGCATGTGGAATATATAGCTTGCATCATCGATTTGGTGGTATCTTAACTTCATAACCAGTTTATTTTTTTATTGAAATATAGGTCAAAGAGTAGGAAAAAAAAATTACCATATTCTACCCCACAAATTAGGAAAGTGCAAGCACAACAAGATTAGAAAATAAGATGCAAACTAGTGATAAAAAAATTAAGTTTTAGGACCATACATAGGTTAGATATAGTAAATTAGAGATAGACCTAGTAGCATAAATTTGACAAGCATGAATATTTTGAACTCAAACCATGCAATGACTGAAATTATCCAAGATGATCAGAGGTCAAATTAGAGTTTAGAATAGTGCACAATCATCCTACACAATCATCTTTCTAGATCCAGACTTCTAGATTATTAGAACTATAGTAAGGTGTGATCAATCTTTAACCCTTTGTACTTACTTTGCATAGCCTAGTTGTTTATCACTTTTATCTTATTATTTTCACTTAGATAATTGGGTATATTTAAATTAATTACTTTCATATATATATTATTATATATATTCATTACAGTAAATCATTCCTTATTTTTTATAAAACTAAAATTAGGGTAACACATATGTGCTTCTCACGGTATTTCTTTGAGTGGGTGAGATATAGGATGTATAGTTTATATATGATAATGGAATACCATATGAAATTTAGATACTTATTTTCCTACACCCTAGGGGGCATGATCTCATTGGTAGTATTCCTTACCTTAATGTAACATATTTTAAGATGATATATTTCTTGCTTTCCATTTATCATATTGAGTTATTTTACATTTATTATATCATATCTTACTAATACCTACATATTTATTGTTGTCATGGATATGTACATTACATGGTTACATATGGTTTTTACATTGGTTGCATTACATGTTGTGTACCATTATTTGATTGATTGAAAGTGTATGTTTGTGCATGCTTGAGTGTGTTATTTGTTAGTGTCATGTTATGTCCTTATCCATAGAGAATCCTCTTATTGTCATGTTGTGTCATCATGTATCGTAAGTCATATGTCCTTTCATGATTATTTCCCATATGTGGATACATACTTATGTGTGATTTATATGATATACTATATAATTTGTTATGATTATCTACATGATACATGTAATGTATATACTATGATTGGTAACATGGTCTTTACCATGCATATTATTATTTATATTATAACTATGCTTGATTCCTACATTTTCATAGTTCTTACCATGCATCTATTTGGGCATAATATTTTGTGTGTGTTTCATTACTGTATACATCTCTATAGGGGCCCAATTATGACATTGGGGGAGTATAAGTTATCCCTATCTTGGTTTACCACTTGGGAGAATTATACCCTTCCATATTTTCTTGAGTTTAATACTATGACATGTATCTTACACATATAGAGCTTTCATTGGGACATGTTTTCCCCCATCCATTTCATACTCATATGAGGATGCACACCTCCCTATTAATATTTACATGATGATATTTTATGATGATTACTTGCATGTGATTTATATGATTTTTTAAGCTTCAGTTATATATTTATAACACATGATTCATTTAACTCTTTTTTTAGATGAGTGATTATAGCATGGGTTTTTAAATCCACCACCTTAAAAGGGGGAAATATATCCATATATTTCAAGTTTCTAAGAAATAATAAATCATGTAGATGGAGCCTATCTCGAGCATTATTCAATTCATCCATCTTTACATAGGTAATTCAAGGTACATGTTTTAATTTATTATTTTTATAATTTGATGCATGCATGAATTCACTCACATACACACATAAAATTAGGGGAGTTATTTAGACACTTAATTTTAGTACAAGACCCTTTTCCATAGTGCCTTTTACTTATTCTTTCATGTTTGGTCCACTTGTGTATATTTGGATATTTATATGATATTTCCTACCCCACACTACATTCCTTATAGCATTCAAGCCTTGTATATGTGTTAAAAATTCATCCATTTCAATTTTTGAGCCTTATTTTTCTATTTTCTAAGTTTATTTCATCCATTTTGGGCATTAGATGGATTTAGTGGTTACAGATATATCATCAAATCTACCCTATACAAATTTAGTTGGCTACCAAATTTTTCATGTGTATTTTTATGGGTCTTTAGTGGGATACCAGATATATCATCAGTAGACAGAATTGAAGGTGATCATAAAATTTCAAGAAAATCTACAATCAACTTCCAAAATAAAATTATTGACTAAGACTTAACCTTATCCTACTAGGATTGACCCAAAGATTATGGTCATGACCAAAATCAAGTAGTTCAATATTGGCTATATTTTTCTACACTTTTATGATTAGTTCAATTTTTTTGGGTTTGCTCAAGAACTATTTTTGGATCTATTTTCACTCAGTTCCAACCTTTGATAGTGCATATGTAAGTTAGAATTCATATATTTCTCTAAGAACTCCCCTTGTCAATTCTAAACATATTAAATTCCTAGTTTTTACACATTTTAGAATATTTTTTGGTGTTCTATTATTATATTTATAACATATTTATATTATTTTAACCCATTTTGATGATTAGTGTAGACTCTTTCACCCAAATCACATTTCATCAAAACATTTTGGTTAATTTGACTCCCTTTGGCTTTCATCTTTTGGTGAACCAATTTTTTGCATGTAACCTTACTCACTTCCCCTATAGGGTTATATTATTTCTCATATTTCATGTTGGATCTAATTATTCAAATGGTTTTCATAAACCCACAATCCTTTATATGTTTTATTCCCTATTAGGGTTAGCCTTTGCTATTATATATCTAATTTGTCTAGGGTTGACTCGGTTGAGCTTACATATATTTCCATCATTAGCCCTATTTCATTATGTGTTTTTATTATCCTTTGTATTTATGTTATATTATGTTTACATAAGATGTTTATATCTAAGTTCCCTATCAAGAGAAGTGATAGATTGAGTTTCAAACCAATTTATTTTATTGAGCTTGCTTTGACTAGTACTCGTGTTTATTTGAGAAAGAAAATGGAAATTGTTAATGAGGTTATTGCTCCTTATATTGATACACATTATGGATATTGATATGTTTTTGATAATATAAGGCGGCAAGCAAGGGGCCAAACCCTTACAAATCAATAAAAATAAAACCCAAAGGCATAAGCACCAAAAATCCTTGAAACAAAAACAACAAAGCCCACTAAACTAGCATAATCATCACAGACAGCAAAACAAGCCTAAAGATAGTATGTATGAAGAAACAGAGAAAAAATAACATAAAGGAAACTACATCTAAGGACAAATATTCTCCCATATTTTAGCCAAAGACTCCATAACTTCATCCAGCTTTTTGAAATTCTCATCTCTATCCTCCATAGCTGTAGACTCAAGATCCTACAACACAGAAAGATTCAGTAACATAGTACGCCTGAGCATAGTGAAAATTGAGTGTTCTAGTTTCTTTACATGACCCCTCAAGGTAGCAATGACATTCCTGTAATCAGCACCTTCCTCCATCTCATCCATAGCTTCCTCCACAAACATCATTCTCCCTTCATCAGCATTAACCTCAGAATCACCCATAGCACCACTAGAAGCATCAGTCTATTTGTTCCCATTCTTACCCTTTGCATCCTCAGATATCTCCTAGATTTCAATAACCTTAGCCTCATCTCCCTAGGTGAATTCTTTAGAAGTACTCTCTGAATAATCAATAAGTTTAGTTTTTGGTGTAGGTTTTCTAGAAATTGTTCCTAACCTCCTAACAACAGAGGACAAATCCTCCTTATCCTTAGCAGACAGATTATTTTTACTACCCAGTCCCATAAGAGTACTGCTAAGATTTTTAGGGGTCCCCACATCATCCTGCATAGTTTCTTCTTCCCCCTCCCTAAGTTTCCTTTTCCTTCTCTAGAAAATGGGATATTGATATGTTAATTTGAGATAGAAAATGACAATTTTATGAGTGATATTGATATGGATTTCTTTTGAGAAGATGTTTTAAAATATCCAAACAAAATAGATGTAATGATACATGTGTTAAGAGATAATAAAAATAAACTCTTAGTTAAAGAGACTATACTTAAGGAAATGTCTTTTACAACTAATTATGGATCATTGAATGCTAATAATATCCACCTTATAGATTTTCCCCTCCCATGCCAAATAATATTATTGTCTCATACTGCATCTACTATTATTCCTACTCATACTTCTTCTACTTGGATTGTTATTTATTTATCTCTTATATTGGTCTTGATTTTTTATTGATTCTCAATCCCCTAAACTATATCAACTTATTTTTAACCTTATCCCCTAGCTCATAGTGTTTTTTAACTAACTAATGTCTCTATTCCTACATATTCTCCTATTAATCCTTTGATTTTATCTTCTAAAACCACATTCCTTTGAAAAACTATGAAAACCATGCACATTATGCTATAAAGTTTTAATTCCTTTCCAAATGATTTCAAAAAAATAACTCATATAGTCAATTCACATGATATATTACTTCAAACTTTGGCTCATCAGATCCTTGCCTATTCTTTTCCTAATAGCTTTATCACTCCTTAGTTTGAAAATTTTAATGGTAAGGGTGATCCTTATCACCATATATAGTATTTATATGATTAGTTTCTTGAATTTACACCTAATGATAAAATATTGATCAAGATATTTGCTATAATCCTTAAAGACTACACTGTTGATAGGTTGTATGTATAGCCATCTAGATCTGTACATTCTTTCAATTATTTGATCAATAATTTCTTAGCCTAATTTTCGATCAACATTAGCATGAAAGTTAAATTTTCATATATTTCAAAACCTAAACAAGGGCCTAATGATAATGTTAGTGAGTATGTGCTTAAATTCAAAAATATGCTTACCAATATGACTCACCAATTACCTAATAGTGAATTATAAAGTATGTTTTTTTAGAGTTTACTCCAACCCATCAAATACAAAGTGGTCTTCAAATCTTACCAATCATTTGATGAACTTTGTCATTTAGTCAGGAACTATGAGATCAAGCTTTTAGAGTTAAATAGGCTTAAATTTGGGGGAAATTCATCTACCTCTATAATTTCCAAATATAAAGGTAAATCAACATTCAAATCTAACACTAATGATAAGACTTTCTAACCTAATAATGAGGTTAATAATATAGTCATTGTGATAGACCAACCACTAGATAATATTATTATTTCCTAATAAAAAGAGTCAACAAAATTTACATGTGGTTAAGTGAGAGTCCTCAAATTGTGCTTAAATTATTTTTTGAAGGCAATATGATATATTTACCTCCCTAGTGAGAATTAGATTCATCATAACCCTTGCCTAAAAAAAATGATTTTAATACATATTTTGATTATCATAGACTCTTTGAATGTCATATAAACATATGCATAACTTTGAAGCAAAAAGTTCAATCCTTGATAGACAATAACAAAATCCAAGTAAAAATTCATAATAGTATTTTGATTGAATCAGTTATAGATTCATAGGTGTATTTAATGACACATGTAAAAAGCTCCTTCAATTACATTTTTTTACCACAATATTACAAAATATGATATTTTTATCTTTTACATTATCATTACAACTCTTGTTTTACTATCTAGTGACACCAATAACTTTAGTTTTATCATCTAGTGACACCCATAACTCTTAATCTAAACCATGTACTAGCTCTTAAGATCTAATAAGGTCATCCAACCTCTTTATTTATAAAGATTATATGTGTATGTTCCCATTATATATCCTTTAAAAATGACCCTTGCCTACATCCTCATGCCACTTTGTGGATCGACATTCTTATGTGTTGGATTTATAATGGACTTATGAATTTTACTTATTTATAAGTTTTTGTAGTCTATAAGACCTAATTTAGGCCCAACACACACCCTAGATTAATTTACCTAGTTTATTGCTATATGTCCTAGCTTGCTACATCTGAAGCATGTGGGTGATGCACTATCATGGTTATATCCTCTTCTACTTTGGCCCATTCATAGTTTACCTACTTAGGAACTAATGGTTATAATGCTTAAATGACCCACACATGGTAGGAAATATTAGAAAAATTTTGGATACCATAGACTAGTTTGACAAAAAACTTGTCTTGTCAAGCCTTCACTTTGGTTCTCAAGCTTGAAAATCCTTCATAAGGCATGTTTAACATATTTTAAGGTGTTTTTGACAAGTTTAAGGTAAATGTGTTTTTGGTATCATGCTTGTCTAGTCATGACTTACATTGGTCAAGTAGGTTCAATAGTTTCAAAGGTTTCAAAAGTCTTTGTCATGTCATTTATTTCAATTCAAATTCATTTAATTTTCCCCATGGTTTGTACAAGTGCATTAAATTAAGTCAAATATCCATTTCTAACATTGTAACCCATTTTGAAATGCTTATTTGATCATTTATAACATTTAAGAAGGGAATGTGGTAAGAAAGTGGTAGGTTTGTAGAATAATAAAGTGGTTGACACATCATCCCACATCTTTATAGGTGTGAATAAGCTCAGGGAACACTTGTTGATTCAACTCAATTAGTTTCTATGTAGAATATGATAGTTCTCAAGCAAACAAGAGAGGTTTTCAAGAAGTTCATATAGGTTATAGAGTGAATATTACTTATAGACACTCCTAAATTTTCATCTAGTTTATAAATGTTTAAATCTATGCATTTTATTAGGTTTGAAACTCAAATAGGGAAAAAACCTACTCATCTTTCCCATCACTCTTTTAGGTAGCTCCAGAAGGTACTTCAATTTTTAATTGGTTCAAGAAAGAGAGAGAGTTAGAAGCTCAATTAGTGGGCATGATAAAGGGTAAATATGACATTACACTTTGTAGCATTATTTTATTTTTTAATCTCCTTAACTCTATGAACAATCTCTAAGAGTGTAAGGTGCTCACAATGTCTTATTCATCTAGGTAGGGTCCAGACTTGCCTCTGTTTCTCCACCTTTGAGCTCAATGGAAGAAAATGGTTATTATGGGGTTATTTAAAGGATCAAAAGGAAATTTTTAATAAATTTCACCATATAAATTAGCTTATAAATATGCCTTTATCAATAAATTGGTGCCTTATGCATAGTTTGAACATTACAGTCCCAATTGCAAGCATGTTTTGATTGGGTGTTGAGTGTTTTCATCTTCAAAGGTTATAAAATTGATTTATCAGTCATTATAAACCTCTCACTTATATAATACATATTATTTCATCTTTAAAGTTGGTTTATTTGAGATAACCCATGGTGGCATGGTCATATTAAAGCATGGTATAAGTAAATGAGATGGCCTCCTACAAGCCTAATTGCCAAAATTTGTCCCAAATAGAAATAAAGAGGTCAATAGTGGTGTTTAAAATAACATTAGATAATTATGAACTCTTAGTGAGAGAGGTAAATATTCAATACCTTCTAACAAGCAAGACTAAGATAGGTTTTATCCATCCACAGGTCTATAGACTTGTTAATGGACATTTATGATCCATAAACCTCATTTTTGATATGTATAGGCCTAAAAAAGACCTATTATACACCTCAAAGTAAACATATAGACATAAAAAGTCCTATAACATCATTTTGAATAACATATATGGGTGTGTTGTCTCCCAAAAATAGCTTTCATTTTTAGGACAACATTTGAAATATTTTGGTCTTTCAGACCAAAATTGTATCTTCCATTTTAAAAATTTGTCTTAAATATTCAGATTTCTCATTTTCAAAGCTTCTCAAAAAAGCTACAGACTTTGCAAATCAAGTTCAATGGATTTTACATGTTGAAAATCTACAGACTTTGTATTTTCAGATTCTACAGGCAGGTTCATTTATACATATTCAAAGATTATTTACAGGTGGTTTCAGTCAAAAGGAATCAATTTTCAAACACTTAGTCATTTTTTGGGATTGTTTCAATGCCTTGGTTCGAACAGAAATCTCCATTGGCAAACACCAATAGCAAGTTCAATGTCTTTGGCAAGAGTTAAGCGCTTCATCAAGGTTCAAAGTTTAATCGCTTCAATTGGTTCATCGACTTCCAAAAATTTGGCCAAATCAAGGTGACTTGAACCGTTGAACCATTGAACCACTTTGGTTCAAAGGTTAAATGAGTTCAAGGTTCAACGGCAGGTTCAACCAAAGGAACAGTTTAATGGCTTAGCGCAACCAAGTAGTTCAATGCTTTATTTCACTCAGATGGTTCATTCCCTTTGTTTCAGCATCTTTTGGTTCAGCCATTTGATTCGTCAGTCGATTCAAAGCCTTGTTTGAACCATTGAACCAAAACTTGGTTCAATGTCAAGGTTCAATAGAAAGGTTCAATAGCAGGTTCATTCACTTAGTTCAACCATTTGACTCATTGAATGGTTCATCAATTTTGTTTCAAAGGCACTTGGCGCACTTCATTGAACCATTGAACCGGTTCAACAGATAGGTTCAATCAAATGGTTCAACTATTGGTTCAAAGGCAAGTTCAGATATTTGGTTTAATGCTTAGTTTATCGGCTTGTTTTATTCATTGAACCATTAGCTTGAACCATTTTGGTTCAAAGCCTTGGTTCAACCAATTGGTTCAACGTCAAAGTTCATCCAATGGTTCATTGTTTTTTTGATTCAAAGGGACTTGGTGTACTTCATTGAACCTTTGAACCAGTTTAACTAATGGTTCATCGGCCAAGTTCAAAGGAGCAGTTCAATGCTGAAAGGAACTTTTTCAAAGGGCAAGTGCCCTTGCAGAGGACACTTCATCGACCAAAACACCCTTCAAATTTTCAAAAGAAATCCAAAGACTTGTTCAAATACTTGATAGAACCAATTTTTGCAAACTTTTTGTCTGCGGGAATTTTACCCAGACTTTTTGAACCGTTGAACCATTAAACCACTTTGGTTCAAAGGTTAAATGAGTTTAAGGTTTAATGGCAGGTTCAACCAAAGGAACAGTTCAATGGCTTGGTTCAACCAAGTAGTTCAATGATTTATTTCACTTAGATGGTCCATTCCTTTTGTTTCAGCATCTTTTGGTTCGACCATTTGGTTCGTCAGTCGGTTCAAAGCCTTGTTTGAACCATTAAACCAAAATTTGGTTCAATGTCAAGGTTCAAAGAAAGGTTCAACAGCAGGTTCATTCACTTAGTTCAACCATTTGGCTCATTGAATGGTTCATCAGCTTTGTTTCAAAGGCACTTGGCATGCTTCATTGAACCATTGAACAGGTTCAATGGATAGGTTCAATCAAATGGTTCAACTGTTGGTTCAAAGGCAAGTTCAAATATTTGGTTTAATGCTTAGTTTATTGGCTTGTTTTATTCGTTGAACCATCGGCTTGAACCATTTTGGTTTAAAGCCTTGGTTCAACCGATTGGTTCAATGTATTGGTTTAACGTCAAATTTCATCCAATGGTTCATTGTTTTTTTGATTCAAAGGGACTTGGCACGCTTCATTGAACCTTTGAACCGGTTCAACTAATGGTTCATCGGCTAAGTTCAAAGTAGCGGTTCAATGCTGAAAGGAACTTTTTTGAAGGGCAAGTGCCCTTGCAGAGGACACTTCATCGACCAAAACACCCTTTATATTTTCAAAAGAAATATAAAGACTTGTTTAAATACTTGACGGAACCAATTTTTGCAGACTTTTTGTCTGCGGGAATTTTACCCAAACTTTTTGACCACGGGAATTTTTTGCGAGACAAATGTCCATAGAATTACCCACAGGGAGATTTTAAATCAAACACCTAGGGAAACGTCTGCGGGGACTGCCAAAACAAAATCCCAAGGAAACATTTGCTCATGGGGACTGTTAAAACAAAGGGCTGCTGAAGGACCCCGAAGGATAGGTGACCTTGCGGGGGACTCTCGGTGGTCAAAATAAAGAGCTCGACAAGGATCATTTCTCAAGGCCCAAAAGGGTGTGTCCAATTTAGAAAAGTGCTAATCAAAAAAGTCAAAAGCCAAAAGAAGACCAAGAGGTGACGCCCATAAAGACGTCAAATTCAGCATAGCCGACTAGCCGTTGGAAGCATATTGACGGGCATGTAAACGTTAATTTTAAAGACAATAAAATAGCCTTTTATTTATAGACGTGAATGAATTTCTAGAATTCAAGACAAAAACCAGCTAAAAGTGAGGAAAGGCAGAACAATGGATGAATTCAGGGCTCAATTTAATTAATATGGAAAAGAGGAACGATGAAGACAAGATCAGATCGCCAAGTGGACATTGAAAGTTGTAATCTTTGAATTACATGAATTATTTATCCACATTGAGAAGATCAAATGGGTAAAATGCCCCAAAGTTCTAGCTTGTCTTCCTAACATTTCTCAATGCATCATGATGTATTATTGTTCCTGAGTCCTTCTTGAAGTGGCTATATAAGGGATTTTCTTTCATTGTAAAATGATCTTCTTTTTGACAATCTAAAAGAAACTCTGTCAAAATTGAGAGACATCATTGAGACTTTGTGCTTAGTCTGTTGATCATATTATGTTAATGAAAACAAGGGACTTTTTTAGACTTTGTGTTGTGATATCTTTTCTATTTCATTAATTTAATAAGCAAGATTAGTAAATTAGTCAGGAAGGTGTCCTGAAGAATCAACTGTGGAGAGACTTTGTGCCCCCATAGCTGCCTTCAGTGTGTTTGCTTTTTTAATTGTTGTGTAAAGGACTTTGAAAAGACTTTGAGCTTTCATTGCCCTTCTTATATTACTCTTGAGCATTTCAGATAGAGACTTTGTGTTATGTTTTGATTTGCTAGTTATCATACTCCCAGTTACGCTCTACTTTAATTTCCAGGAGTATTCATGTTGCTAGCTAAATAGTTTTTCCTAAAAGAAGAGGAGAGTTGTCTGTCATTCCCTTGAGTTTTTCCTTTATTTTGCATACATCATCTCTAAAGAAAGAGAGATGGATTACTGGTCCTACCCTTGAGTATTATTTTCTATTTATACATATACATAGTATATCCATAGGGAACCTCCCCTTGATGAGAGAGCAGTCTCCTTCTGATGTGATAAACTTACACATTAGGATGAATAATCTTCTTGCTTTGGCTAATAAGACCTATTTTGTTTACCAGTACGCTGATAGACAAAATATTCAACCAATAGTTTTTGGTGACTCCACTGGAGAATTACCCATTATCCATTTATAGTCTGTCCATTCCATTCACCTCCACAACATAAGAAAAGAATGCACAGTTTAAAGCCTCAAGCTTTAACTGAAGCAAAGTCAAATCTTTTCCATTTTTTTTTTACAATCTGGTAGATTCAAGCTATACACAAAACTAGAGGGCTAAAGGTGTTGTTGATCATGTGTTCGAGCTAGTACAGCAAAGTGATTTTGATATGTTTCCTTCACCATCTCATCTCCAACGAACCAAGAGCTTCCCTCTTACTAAAGCCAAATCTCCTTTACCATATGAAGTAGATACTTTTGTTGTTGATAGAGCTATGCCTATAATTACCCCTTTGAGATATGTTATCCCTCCTTTTTAGTATCCTATAATGGTAGTTCAAGGCCCCTGGGGTAATGCTTTTAGTCCTCTCAATATTACTTCTCCTCTGCATGAGCTTCCATGCAGTTTTAGGAAGAATTTCCCTAAATTCTACGGTGATGGCAAAGTTTATCCTGATGAACACATTGCAGCATTCAGTATAACTTGTGGAGTAATTGGAGTAGAGTTTGAGGATGTAGCAGTCAAGCTTTTTGTTGAAACACTACAAGGTCCCACTACAGATTGGTTTTACCACTTACAAGATCGATCTGTGACTGATTAGAATACTTTGAAAGCTAAGTTTGAAGCCAGATTCAAACCTGTAGAAGATGCACATACACTTCTGGCTCAACTTACAAAAATGAAAAAAGAGCTGCATGAGCCTATGAGAGACTTCATAGCTAAATTTGACAAGTTGAGAAATAGAATTCCTAAGATTGCTAGACCTACAGCTGAGAATCTCAAATGCTTTTTCATTAATTCTCAGCTACATGAAGTCAGTTTCCTCTTGAGACGTGCTGGCCAAATAGATCTCGTTGCAGCTCAATTTTTGGCCACTGAAGTAGAAGATGATCTCATCTTAGTAGGGAAAATAAGAAGAGATCCCAATAGAAATAGAACTTCATCATCTTCTGAATTTTCATCTACAAGCACCACAGATCTAATGGTGCAGAAATTAGCAAATGAACTCCTTGCCCTCAAAAAGCAAATGGCTCAGGGAATGTCTTTTGCTCCTACATACAAAAGGACATTCCCAAATCAATCATATCAAGGCAATGTTGTCAGAAACCAAGGACAACAAAATTTCCTTCCTCCTCCACAAGGAAAACTTGCCTTGGAAGCTCCTCCAACCAATTCAGCAATGGGATACCTTGAAACAGAATCAGAATTCTCTTATCAGCCTAAATTAAATCAAGAAAATGATGTTGATATCATTGAAGATAGTTAAGAAGAATCAGCTGGTGACTCCCACATTAGTTTCCTAAATTATCAAGATGAACCCAGAAGCAAAGGAGAAGCTTCAGATGGATCATATGCAGTGTTTACCACATCTAAGAATCAATCAGCCCAGCAGGTTGATAAAAAAAAGACAAAAGAACAATCATAGCCAGCAGTCACAATTGTCAAGCGTGGGACAGCTCTGCCTTTTCAATCAAAAGATCTGGTCATTACTCCAAAGGTAAATACATCTATTGCGCCTTCCCCTTCTACTTCTAATTCACAAACCAGCCCACCTCCCATCCCTTCTAAAATTTAGAAAGCTGAAGTATCTTTCTCTGTACCTAGCTCGATTCAGCCATTTGACATAATTAAATATGTCAAAAAGACAAAAATATAGATGTCTGAATTTGAGTACTTGTAGTCCAATCCAGATCAATTGAACAAGCTGATCTAATATGTTAAAAATCAAACCGTCCTTGTAGGACAAAAGGCCAAAAAAGTAACTTTTGATTCTTTAATGAATATGCCTATTCCAAATAATTTGATTATTACTCCTCTAGCTACTCTTGGAAAAATAGAACCCTTCTATGTTTCCCTATTAATTAATGGCCACAAGCTAAGTAACTGTATAATAGACTCAGGTGCATTTGACAATGTTATGCCTACCAAAGTCACTGAGTCTCTTGGTCTCACATTGACCAAGACGTTTGGTAGATGTTTCTCCATGGAGAACAAGCAAGTGCCATTGCTGGGGCAAATCAAAGATGCCTAATTTGCATTCACAGCCTTTCTAGATAAGAGGATTAAAATGACTGTATTAGTAGCTGATGTCCCAGCATCTTATGGCATTTTGCTTGGACAAAATTTTTGTAAAGATGTGGGAGGAGAACTGAACATGATCTATCTGAGGTAAGGATCCCTGTCCAAGGTGTGATGAAAGATTACTTCCTAAAAAGGAAGCAAAGTATGTAGTTACCAAGATGTCAACTCTTGAAGCTCAAATTATCTTTGAATCTGTAGGTATGGGTAATTACTTTTTATATACAGATCATGAAGAAAGACCCTCCATCTCTGATGAGGGAAAGTCTAAAATAAAGACAGTGTCTGATGAGATTTGGACTCTAGAATTTGACGATAGTTGTTCCTCTATTGGTTCTAGAGCCAGAATTGTCTTGATATCTCCTCAAAGAGATATGTTCCCTTCATCCTATAAGTTACAATTCAGCAACACAAATAATATAACTGAATATGAATCATTGATGTTGGGCATGAAGGCTGCTCAAGAAAGAGGCATCAAATTTCTTCATGCTAAAGGGGACGCCGAATTAGTGGCCTATCAAGTGAGAAATTCATATCAGACCAAGAATGAGAGGTTGCACCATTACCATAATCTTGTTTGGGACCAAATTGAAAGCTTTGATGCTTTCAACATTTCTTCCATTCTAAGAGAATCTAATGATAGAGCTAATGCACTTGTTGTTTCAGGAACTCTTTTAGTTCCTCACTCTGATTTTAAAGAAGCCAAATATACCATTGAGCTGGTCTATAGGCTGAGTGTTCCTGACAATGCTGATCATTGGCAAATTTTCAATGATGATAATCAAATCGTTGCCTTCTTAGAACAAAAAGACATTTTTGAACAACTGTATTTTGAAGGCAGCAAATCTCAAAAGTTTGAATTAATTTTTGAATCTAGTTCAGATATAAATAAAGAGTTTATACAATTGAAGGGAAACAAAATTCCTAAAGGCCTGGTTTCTCTTGAAAAGCTATTCGACAATCATGATAGATTCATCAAGAAACAACAGACAAATTCAAATTTCTCTCAAGGATTTGACCAAGTGAATCTAACCAACAAAAAAAATCCAAAAATGGTCAACATTGGTAAGTGTTGTACACCTGAAGAAAAATTCAAATTCACTTTTTTGCTCTATCAATACATTGATGTCTTGGCATATTCATACGAAGATCTAAAGTCTCTCAAACCTGATGAAATCTACCATCATATTCCTCTCAAGGCTGATTCAATGCCTTATAAGCAGAAATCTAGACAATACACTCCTAAAATTTTAGGTACAATTATGTCTGAGATTCAGAAAATGTTAAATGCTAGAATTATTTTTCCAATCCATCATTCTACATGGATCACAAACATAGTTCCTGTAAGGAAGAAAAATGGCAAAATCTACATTTGTGTAGATTTCTAGAATCTAAATCAGTCATCTCTGAAAGACAATTACCCTTTGCCAATCATGGACCAAGTGCTCCAAATAGTGACAGGATCAGAAATGTTATCAATGTTGGATGGCTTCTGAGGCTATAACCAAGTTGAAGTTGCTGAAGTTGACCAACACAAGACTGCGTTCATCATGCCTTGGGGTACATTTGCATATAAAAAAATGCCTTTTGGATTAATAAATGCTTGCGCTACCTTCCAGAGAGCTATGGACATGGCTTTTAAATATGAAATTGGCAAATTCATAGTTGTTTATCTTAATGATTTAACTATTTTTTCAAAGCATCGATCTGATCATGTACACTATTTGTAACAAGTGCTAGAGTGCTACCGGTAGAATGGTATTTCTTTGAATCCTAAAAAGTCTATTTTTGGAGTGACAGAAGGGAAACTCCTTGGACACATTATGTCCAAAGAAGGCATAAAGATTGACTTAGATAGAGTCAAGTCTATCCAAGAGTTGAATTTGCCTGCAAGTAAGAATGTTGTTCACTCTTTCTTTAAAAAAGTGAATTTTTTATGGAGATTCATCTCCAAATTTGCTGAGAAGACAAGACACATTGTAAACATGATGAAAGGAAAGACTACCTTCAGCTGGACCAAAGAAGGCAAAGTAGCATTTCAAGATATCAAGGTCGCTATTACTCACGCCCCTACCTTGGTCTGCCCAGATTACCACAGAGATTTCATTATATACAGCTATGCATCTGAGCATACTCTTTCAGCGATTCTTGTCCAACAAGACAAAGAAGGTATGGAATCCCCCATCTCTTTCATGAGCTGCCCTCTGAAAACTCATGAAATGAAGTATTCAAATATAGAAAAGCATGCCTATGCCTTGGTAAAAGTAGTCAAACACTTTTGCTTCTATATTCTGAATTCACATACTACTACCTTAGTTCCTGACAGTACAATCAAGTCTATATTAACTCAATAGGATTTTAGCATAAAGAGAGGTAATTAGATTGCAAAAATCCAAAAATTTGATATGGATATCAAGCCAACAAAGCTGGTCAGAGGTAAAGGTCTTTGTCAATTAATGGCTGACAATAAGCCAAAAGATACACAGCGTGAAGAAGCTGAAGTAGACAATACGCCAACAGTCCTTTTTATTTCTACTACCAATGAATGGTACTCAGATATGCATATTTTCTGACGTATAGAGAATGTCTTGCTCATTTGTCTTACAAAGAGAGGAGAACTATCAAATTAAAAGCTGCCAATTTTGTTCTTTGGGACAATAGCTTGTATAAAAGAAGCATAGATGGAGTTTTTCTTCATTGTGTAGATAAAGAACAGCAGGCTTAGCTCTTGCAATCTTTCCATAATCTAGCATGTGGAGGACATTTTTCTACCCTTGTGACTGCTCACAAAATTTTGTGAGCTAGATATTATTGGCCGACTCTTTTCTAAGATGCACATAAATGGATGAGGAAATGTGAACTTTGCCAACAATTTGTTGGAAAACCCAAGTTGGTTGCTCTACCTCTTAAGCCAATAATCATAGAGGAACCTTTCCAGTAGTGGGGACTCGATTTTATTGGGACAATAAATCCATCATCAAGTGCTGGACACGATTATGTCCTTACAGTGACTGATTATTTCACTAAGTGGGTAGAAGCAATCTCGACAAAGCATGCTACTTCAGAAGTTGTATGCAACTTCCTGAAAGAGAATATCATTTCCAGATTTGGAGTCCCACTCAAAATTATTACTGATAATGCAGCTTGTTTCACCTCTCAAGAAATTATGCAATTCTATTTTTATTATGGAATTACGCTCTCTCATTCTTCTGATTATTTTTTGTAAGGGAATGGATAAGCTGAGTCTAGCAATAAAAATTTGGTAACTATTATCAAGAAACTTGCAGATGATAATCAAAGGATGTGGCATAAATCATTAGTGGATGCTCTATGGGCTGACAAGATCATGCCAAAAAGGGCAATTGGTATGTCTCCTTTTCAACTTCTCTACAGGATTAATGTTGAGATACCAATCACTTTAGAGTTACTAGCCTTGAAATTAGTGAAGGCCATTGAAGATCAGACATATGAGAGCTCTCTTGACAAAAGAATCATGTGCCTGACTCAGCTGGAAGAACAAAGAACCATGGTGGTGGACAGAATTATTGTTTATCAAAATCTGATAAAGAAACTTTTTGATCAAAAGGCTAGAAATCATGATTTCTAGATTGGGGATAAAGTTCTACTATGGGACAAAAGAAGAGAGCCAAAAGGGATGCATGGAAAGTTTGACTCCCTTTGGAGAGGCACATTCATAATTCATCAGCACATGGGTGAAAACAACTATTTATTGAAATACCAAGATGGCACGCTCTTTTTTTTGCCCCATAATGGGCAGCATCTGAAACACTTCAATTCTTGAAGTAATCAAATCATTGCCTCTGTATATATGTATATTTGTACAATTTTAATTTCTATTTTGTGTTGTTTGTTTTTATTTTTGATGCCTTTCATTTTTGGAAAGCATGACTTTGAATCCCAATGGTACACTTGAAGACACTGGAGATTTTGAATTCTACTCCTTTCAATTTGTCTTACAATTGATAGAAGTTCCCCAAATGGAGCCAACTGTTGTCTCCCAAAAATAGCTTTCATTTTTAGGACAACATTTGAAATATTTTGGTCTTTCAGACCAAAATTGTATCTTCCATTTTCAAAAAAATTCTTAGATATTTAGATTTCTCATTTTCAAAGCTTCTCAAAAAAGCTACAGACTTTGCAAATCAAGTTCAATGGATTTTACATGTTGAAAATCTATAGACTTTGTATCTTCAGATTCTATAGGTAGGTTCATTTGTATAGATTCAAAGATTATTTACAGGTGGTTTTAGTCAAAAGGAATCAATTTTCAAACACTTAGTCATTTTTTGAGATTGTTTCAATGCCTTGGTTCAAACAGAAATCTCCATCGGCAAACACTAGCAGCAAGTTCAACGTCTTTGGCAAGAGTTAAGCACTTCATCAAGGTTCAAAGTTCAATCACTTCAACTGGTTCATCAGCTTCCAAACATTTGGCCAAATCAAGGTGACTTGAACCGTTGAACCATTAAACCACTTTGGTTTAAAGGTTCAACGAGTTTAAGGTTCAATGGCAGGTTTAACCAAAGGAACAATTTAATGGCTTGGTTCAACCAAGTAGTTCAATGCTTTATTTCACTCAGATGGTCCATTCCCTTTGTTTTAGGATCTTTTGGTTTGACCATTTGGTTCATCAGTCGGTTCAAAGCCTTGTTTGAACCATTCAACCAAAACTTGGTTCAACGTCAAGGTTCAGGAAAGGTTCAATAGCAGGTTCATTCACTTAGTTCAACCATTTGGCTCATTGAATGGTTCATCGGCTTTGTTTCAAAGGCACTTGGTGTGCTTCATTGAACCATTGAACAGGTTCAATGGATAGGTTCAATCAAATGGTTCAACTGTTGGTTCAAAGGCAAGTTCAAATATTTGGTTTAATGCTTAGTTTATCGGCTTGTTTTATTCGTTGAACCATCGGCTTGAACCATTTTGGTTTAAAGCCTTGGTTCAACTGATTGGTTCAATGTATTGGTTCAACATCAAATTTCATCCAATGGTTCATTGCTTTTTTGATTCAAAGGGACTTGGCACGCTTCATTGAACCTTTGAACCGGTTCAACTAATGGTTCATCGGCTAAGTTCAAAGGAGCGGTTCAATGCTGAAAGGAACTTTTTTGAAGGGCAAGTGCCCTTGCAAAGGACACTTCATCGACCAAAACACCCTTTAGATTTTCAAAAGAAATATAAAGACTTGTTCAAATACTTGACGAAACCAATTTGCAGACTTTTTGTCTGCAAGAATTTTACCCAGACTTTTTGACCACAAGAATTTTTCGTGAGATAAATGTCCACAAAATTACCTGTAGGGAGCTTTTAAATCAAACACCTAGGGAAACATCTGTGGGGATTGCCAAAACAAAAGCCCAGGGAAACATTTGCTCGTGGGGACTGTTAAAACAAAGGGCTGCTGAAGGACCCCGAAGGATAGGTGACCTTGCGGGGGACTCTTGGTGGTCAAAATAAAGAGCTCGACAAGGATCATTTCTCAAGGCCCAAAAAGGTGTGTCCAATTTAGAAAAGTGCTAAGTAAAAAAGTTAAAATCCGGAAGAAGACCAAGAGGTGATGCCCACAAAGACGTCAAATTCAGCATAGCCGACTAGCCGTTGGAAGCATATTGACGGGCATGTAAACGTCAATTTTAAAGACAATAAAATAGCCTTTGATTTACAAACCCAAATGCATTTCCAGAATTCAAGACAAAAACCAGCTGAAAGTGAGGAAAGGTAGAACAATGGATGAATTCAGGGCTCAATTCAATTAATCTGGAAAGGAGGAACGATGAAGACAAGATCAAATCACCAAGTGGACATTGAAAGTTGTAATCTTTCAATTGCATGACTTGTTTATCCACATTGAAAAGATCAAATGGGTAAAATGCCCCAAAGTTCTAGCTTGTCTTCCTAATATTTTCCAACACATCATGATGTATTACTATTCCTAAGTCCTTGAAGTGGCTATATAAGGGATTTTCTTTCATTGTAAAATGATATTCTTTTTGACAATTTGAACAAAACTCTACCAAAATTGAGAGACACCATTGAGACTTTGTGCTTAGTCTATTGATCATATTATGTTAATAAAAACAAGAGACTTTTTTAGACTTTGTGCTGTGATATCTTTTCTATTTCATTAATTTAATAAGCAGGATTAGTAAATTAGTCAAGAAGGTGTCCTGAAGAATCAACTGTGGAGAGACTTTGTGCCCCCATAGCTGCCTTCAGTGTGTTTGCTTTTTTCATTACTGTGTAAAGGACTTTGAAAAGACTTTGAACTTTCATTGCCCTTCATATATTAATCTTGAGCATTTCAGATAGAGACTTTGTGTTCTATTTTGATTTGCTAGTTATCATACTGCCAGTTACGCTCTACTTTAATTTCCAGGAGTATTCTTGTGGCTGGCTGAATAGTTTTTCCTGAAAGAAGAGGAGAGTTGTCTGTCATTTCCTTGAGTTTTTCCTTTGTTTTGCATACATCATCTCTGAAGAAAGAGAGATGGATGTCTGGTCCTACCCTTGAGTATTATTTTTTGTTTATACATATACATAGCATATCCATAGGGAACCTCCCCTTGATGAGAGGAGAGAGCAGTCTCCTTCTGATTTGATAAACTTACACATTAGGATGACTAATCTTCTTGATTTTGCTGATAATACCTTTTTTTTTTACTAGTACACTGATAGACAAAATATTCAACCAACAGGGTGCATGAACCTCAATCTCCATACATGACTCTTATAGATAGAGTGATCATTGTTGCATGCCTATATAAGCAAATGTGGAAACTATGAACCCAATAATAAAGGAGTGAGAAACTAGAAGGTATGGGAGGGTGAAATAAACATAATTAAATAAATTACCCTAATAAATACATGTCAATAAACATATCTTGATATTGAAAGGTCATATTTAGTAGGTTGATCAACCAAGAATCCTTCAATGAACACCTACAAGCCGTTTAGTCAAATTGAAGAAAGTGTGCAAAATTGGTATTAGGTTTAGAGTCTAAATGAAAATTAAAGGTTTTAATAGGATGTGTAACATGAAAATACACTTCCCATAGTGTTTTATTTGAATAAGTTTTCCCAAGGAAGATAAAATGTGCAAAAAATCTTGAAAGAGACTAAAAGCTTAAATGAAGCCTACATGCCTATAAATAATAAGGTAAACTATATAATAGGATTTGAAACCTATGAGTAAAAAATATTTAATCTAAGTGTGAAAGATATTTTTTATTAAGTATGGATTAAGTTTAAAATGTGTTGAAGTAATTCATTGACTAAATGAACTCAAGAAAGACAACTCATAGGCCTAATAAGGACATAGTAGAAAAAGGAGTAGTTTCATGAGTTTAGAAAAGGGATTTAATGGGTTAAAAAGTATAAATGGGGTATTATATAACCCTATAATATTTTTTTATACCACAAAATTTAGAATACCCAGTTTAAGAAGGTTTACTTCCAGGTTACAGTTGAGAGACTCAAATAGTGACCTACAAGCCTGTTAGAAGATAGACTTATGAAAGGCACATTTATGAGGTGGGTTGAAGTGTTGAAGAGGGTTGAAAGAGTGGGTAATAACATTATTAAACATTTAAATACTTTCTAACATCCATAAAAATTCTATAAATTCTACACCAAGGTGCTAAGCCTCAATAGTGCAGTCTAAAAGGCCTATAAGCTTTTACAGGTTTGTGTGTGCAAAAAAGGGGAAATATGCATTGTGCAAGTATATTTTAAGAATTTACAACTAAAAAATATTTTAAAAACGTTTTCATACATATTTAGGTGGTTTAAACCCAATCAGATAGAAATAAAGTGGCCAATGCAAGCCTTTAGAGTCATTTATATTATAAGGCAAGTAAACCCTAAACATAGAAAAGAGGGGTCTATAAATGATTTAATGAATTAGAAACGAATTAAAACCATTTTAAAATGTTTTTATTTATTTTAAAAACCTTAAAAAAAAATTAATTTAAACCCAAACATTTCCACACCCTTTTCACTCAAAATTCCTCTCTCGACCTCATAGAATGAAAGTCTACTAGCCCGAGAAGTAAGTTCTCTATGTGTGAACATCCCTGAGGAATTTCATGGTTATCTTAGATAATTTTTAAATTTTAAGAAGTATATATACTAAATTTTGGGTATTATTTCATAAATTGAGTACCCCAAGGCCATGATTGATTGTTAATAAGTCATGCCACTTAAACCCCGTATAAACCTTCTAAAAAGACCCAATAGAGAAGTTTGGTCTCCCAACTACCTAAAATGGACTATATTGAAATTTAAATGACATGAATTACCTTCATAAATATCATAATAATATTATCAATCCATCAATTGGCATGTGTGCACTGAGACTATATGGAAAATAGCCTAAAATTCATCGTTATAGGTCTATTTGTGAGTCGAGAGGATGGTGAAAAGCCTCTAAATAAAATAAAAGGGATATAGAAGCATTGAATATATCATATGGCCTTAAATTAACCTTATTATTATCTCCCAAGGAAATAAATAATCCAAAAGGTCACTGTGTTGAGCAAAAGAGACAACTCTCTCAATACCCTAACCAAAAGGTCTAATTGTAGGCTTTGCAAGGGTTGATTGAAGTATATAAGCTTGTAATAAATATTTTTAAACATGGTTTAAGACCTTAAAGTCACCCTATAGCATAAAAAATCTTAAAATTGGCTCCCAAGTTAGTTCACTACTCATATGGCAGAGAGTGCCCTCTAGTATTACCCCTTTGATGAGCACCTATGAGGCCTAAAGCTTGGAGATGATATTAAATGAAGGTAAAAGACCTCTATGACCTAATATAGAGTTTTTAATAGGTAAAAACATGTTATATATTATTATAAAATATAAAACTTGAGTTTTTTGGAGTAAAGAGTGTGATCAAGACGCTACAAGTTCAATTACAGGTTTGTTAGTTGAAAAGGCATTGAAGAGATAAGGTTTGGCATAGAAGTTCCTCAACTATGCCACATGTTATTTGGAAAATTGGTAACTATGATTTAAGGTGTGAATATTTAGTCTCAAAATAAAGGAGTTATATTTAGGAAGACAATATTTCCCAAGTAACCTCCTATGCCAATATACACAAGGAATCTCATAAGCACTTGGTCATGAGACTTAAAGAAACAAGTTGACAACACATCCTCCATGGCTTGGTGTCTATTTTCTTATATTTTATAAATATTATAATGAAAAATTTAAATTATGTACTACCTATGTTATATTATTTCTCTCTTCCTCTCTCTTATTTCTATAAAATAAGCCTTGAATGGTTAAGAATGGATCCTCACATTGGTTATGGTGAAACCCTGCCAAAATTAAGTCTTGTATTTACCTATTGGAATAAATTCAAGTTGGATATTAATATGTTCATATAATATATAGTGATATTTAATGGGTTATTTTTATTAATTCTTAGAGATAGTAAGTGTGTTTCCTTGTATTTATCCTTCTTATTCATACCTCTATGTAGGTTTGTCTTCTTTCACAGGTCATAGGAAGTGTTATACATAATTTGTTTAGTTGGAAAACTGATAAGTCATTAGTTTTTATTTTTAGTAACTCTTGAATAATTATCTTAATATTTTTCAACCTTCATATCCTTCATATTGAATCACTAGTGTGATAGGGACTGTCATGAAATGGTATAATTAGATTTTAACTTAGTATTTCATAGTGCAATCTTTGGCAGGCTGAGGACCTTATGTTTGGTGCATTACCTCTAAGTTTCCTTGTTAGTTTTAAATTTCATATTTCCCTTTTCCAAGTCAATCAATTATTATATTTTTTAATGTAGGTTTTGTACTTGGGAGCTAGCCTAAAATCTAGAGGTTTGGTCCACTTAGAGGTCCACCATGACCTAAGACCAATCCCATTACAGAGCTCAAATAAGAGGGC
This sequence comes from Torreya grandis, assembly GCA_037957365.1. Taxonomy (NCBI): domain Eukaryota; kingdom Viridiplantae; phylum Streptophyta; class Pinopsida; order Cupressales; family Taxaceae; genus Torreya; species Torreya grandis. The sequence goes on along the minus strand of JARHVA010008024.1, from coordinate 74,090 downwards.
TTGAATACACCCTCTAAAGGGTGAAAATTTGAGCTATAAAAACATAAATTGAATTGTTAACATGTATGCTACCTCCACTCATAAAAACATGTTTTGGTCATGTTCAAATTATAACTTACATATACTAAACCATAACCTCTCCTCATTTACTAGTTGTGTTAGTGTTGTTAATCCTATCAAAATTATCCTTATAGTTATGGATTTATTTACCATATATTAGTACATGAAATCCATCCTCATGTGTCCCTTGGGAAAATATACAAAAACCATATTCTTATTCTCACATTACTTTGTGGTGTGGTATAAACGCCTATTTCTCCCATCATTAATATATCTTACTTCAATCTTGATTATGTTAATTTTTGTTTCCCTTCTTCTAGTTCAATTATTATTGCTAAATCATTTCTATCTTACATTATTGGGCTTCTAATATTTATGCTTTTTGTAACAATTTATTAAAAAAAATTAACAGCTTTCCATCCATGGAAGCTCTCGGATATGGTACTAAGCCCAACATAAAACAATAAAAAAAAAAATTATTTACTAGTTCTTTTAATTTTCTCAAGATCGCCTTGAATCTTTGGTCATAGTTATTCATGGATTCCTCTTCCTTTTAGATTAAGTCTTTCATTTTTATAATACTCTCTATTGGTATATCCAGGTAATGGAAATAAATTTTGAATGTTACTTTTAAATAAACCATTATAGTATCTCATCTCTTAAACTGCCAACAAAGTCAAACAACTTTACATGCAAGTCAATGATTTCTTGGCTCCTCTAATATGAGTCCAATACAAAAACATGTTCTTAAAAAAAAAATCCTTACCAAATTGTTTAAATTTCATTCTATTATGACCCATGGCTGGTGGGTTTGAATTTTTTCTTCTTCTTAGGCTACTTATAATTGAATTGCTTTATGATGATTAGGGAATGTATTTATTTTTATCTCTTTTTTTTTAATATGGGATGTCTCCTTCCCTTTTATTTTTATAATTCTATTCTAAAATAATCTCTTCCAACTACCTAATCTAATACTTTCACAATGTCTCTTCTTGCCAAAATATCATTTAAGCATTTTATAACAATTTTACACTTGATCGTCTATGTAAAAGTTGTTGTTGCTTGCACAAAATGCTCTAATTCATTCATAATAATGGTACCCCTCTTTTATATTTTGGATTTGATAGCTATTTCACTTATAATCTAGTTGGTTATTTCTCTCTTAAGTTATCATTCTATCACATCTCAATTTTTATACCAACTCAGGTCCCGAAAACCTCTCTTTTGTAGAGACCGAGTTTGTGTACTAAATTTTCATATAAGAAATTAGACAAAAATGGAATTTGGATGTTTTTATTACCCTAGGAAAATATTTTTAAAAATATTTAATAAGTATGTTTTAGGCCTCTTTCAAAGTATGTTGGTGCTTATTTATAATCGGGGTTCCAAACCTCGATTAGGTCAACATGGTCAAAGGTGGCATATTGCAGTGTTAATCCAAATTTTAAGTCCAAGTTGGTATTATGATCCTTGGTCAAAATTCAATAATTTTAATTAGATTTTTTTCTCTAATTAGGTTGGTTTGAATATGGTCATGGTATCTTAGTCTTAGTCAAAGTGGAAAACCTGGTTGGGTCTTTGTGTTTTATGTACATGTTTCATAGTCATAGTCACCATTTAAATATCAATTGAATCAAGGGGAATGTTGAGCTTCCCCCCAATGTTGATCAGGGGTAAACCCCAAACTATGTTCATAAGTTTTTCCCCCCGATAATGCAATATTAGTAAGGTTTGTAGGCCTGACTAGGTTTGAGGGACCCAAAGGCCTCCATGTACAATAAATTAGGGTCTGAGACCTTATTGGGACCCCCATCATTTAATACACTTTTTTATGTGTACTTATAAGCCCAAATTTAATTACTAAATTCCTAAGTGAAACCCATAGTTTTAATCAAAGGTCGCATGCCCAACTAGGTTTACAGATCCCCCAAAGTGTGAATATAGTGCTAATCAGGGTTTTATCCCTTAATTAGGTCCCAAAACTTCTCTAAATGCCTTTGTTTAATAATTATGATTTTGAAACATGATTATTTAAGGAATTTAAAAATATTAAAAATCTCATTTCCCTCTTAGTTAGAAGCTTGATTTGGTCTACCAGGCCTTTTGGGTAGCTTGTTGGTTTTCTGGATATAACTACCACCCTGTTGCTTCATTTTTTATGTCATCTATGGCATCAATAAGTTGACTCTATCATGATCATCATGATGTGATCAATTTTTTGGGAATTACACCAATCAAGAGTTATCATCTTTCTTGTAGCATCATTTTTAACTAGTTTTATAAAAGTGTATTTTTAATGAGTTAAAACCTTTTCTTTTAACTTTGCAAATAAAGTGAATTGTTTTATTTGTCTTGGAAAGTGTGAAAGAAGATAAAGTAAAAGTATATTGAAAATTGGAGGGAAAAGTGCAACTTACTTTTAGAGGGAAAATTGTTTCCCCCATTGGCCAATCTTTATATAAAATACTAGCCCAAAGCCATTTGAATGGTAAGCTCATTATGCTTCTAAGGAGACATTATTGAACCAAACACTTCTATAATTTCTCACTTTCTAGATTATATTTTAAGTGAACATTGATATATTGAGGCTATTTATGTACTCAAATAATTTTAATCGACTGAAACATTATTTTATTCAAGTACTTTTTTATTAATCAAAGTTGTGGAGGTTTTATTTCATTTTCTACTCATGTATACAATGGAATTGTTTTTATCCTTCTTATCATTCCAATCCTCAGACTCTAGAACTATTTACATTTGTGGTTGTGTGAATGTTAGTTAGATGAGATATTAGTTTTCTTGGTTTCATAAAATCATCTTCATTGCAACAGGCTCACTTTTTTCTTATTTTACCTATCTATTACACTTTTTATAAAAAAAATTAGCTCTGGCTTAGATTAAATATAAATGTGATATATATCCAAACATTTTATCTTGATTGAAAAATTTATTTATTTTCATTTATGTATGTCAAATATATTTAATGAACACATGTTATTTAATCATATGAATTTCTTTTATTAAATATAAAAATATTGATTTCTATTTGAGCTAACCTATTTATGCTTGTTTTCTTCATCATGTGTCCAAAACCCTCAATCAAAAACTAAACAAAAACTCACATTTTCCTCTTATTTTTTAAAGTTAAATTTTAAATCACTAAGCCCCTTGAAATGTAATAGTTTTGCATTAAACAACTAGGTTATCTAGTACATCATGACCTAGAAATAGAACTATTGGAATGATTTTTAGATCTCCTTTTATAGGAGGTTAGATGGTTCCTGTTCCACCTAAGTCAGTGTGAAAAGTAACTTGTTAATGGACTAGCACTAAAAGGATGGCCTAAATAGAGTATCTTTTGAGATCTATCATTTGTTTTTGTCTTTTGGCCATCTTTGCCACTTTTCTCATGTTGTTATGAGCCTAAAAAACACATCAAGATACTGGCACTAGAAGGAGGGCATAAATTGAAATTTAAACTAATTTTTTAAACTTTAAACATTTTAAAGGCATTACCCATGCTTAGGTGTTATGAACATTAAACTATAAAATAGATGAATAACCACTAGATCAAAGTCTATTAAGGCTAACTTTAGATGTTACACCTCACAAAACATAAAAGACCTAGAGTGAACAAAGGAAATTTGTAAATAAGACATTCAATTATCTAGTAGTTTTCCTATAACTATTACCCCCTTTGTTAACCCATTCACAACCCCTTAAAACCCATCAATGGTTATGACTTGGCTTGGTGGAGGTAACTACCCAATAAACATCATGAGATTTTCCCATGAATTACCTAAAACCCTTGAAAATTTCTACCCTAGGTATGTGCATGGCATAATTTGAACTACAGAAGAGCAAATTCAAGTGTTGAAATATGCCATTATAAGAACTTAAATATAACATAGAGATTTGTCTTGTCATTTATTCCCTTATACCTTGGATGAGATGGCCTACGACTAGTATCTTGGATTTCCTGATGATTCCATAACCTCTTGGGATGACCTTTAAACTATCTTCTTCAATCATTTTTGAGTGCCTATTGACCTTGCCATCCTATATCATCAATTTTTTACAGCCCATAGAGATCTAAATGAACACATGAACATATTCAACACCCATTTCCATAATATATACAAAAATAGAGATGGTTTCCAGTCAAACTTACTTGAGAGCTTTGAACTTGATGACCTCCATGTTTATCTGAAGGACTCCCATGGAACTTACATCCTTATCTTTGGCATATCATGAAGCAATTATGATTGAAAAAAAAATGATGCCTCAAGGGTATAGGGCTGGTATGTTTCCTTCATTGGGATAGCCAGGTGCATATAACTAAATCTCCATGAGAAATCAAGTGCTCATGCACAATACACTATTGATGAACTAAATCCTAGGTGTTATGTATTCAAGTCAAAATCATATTTATAACTCAACACCCTTGAATTACATGCCCACAAATTATAAATTTGTCCTTCAAATCATGTGTTGCCTCAATCAAATAATCCCCAAATTATCCATGTGGCCTATAATAACATCATTTATATGTCTAACATGAGCTATTATGTTCCTCTAAATAGTAACTAGCAGGCATGTTCATCATTTTTAAACAATAAAATTCCAACTAATGATTCCCATAATAAAATTCAATCTATTTTATTTACATTTATAAATGTTGTGGTGTATATTATTAACATGATTTTGTAATCAATAAATAACCAAAATGTTAATATGAACCTAGAAATAGCCACTTTGTAGTAGATGGTTTAATGATTGACAAATAACATGGTTGATTTGTAAATACAAGTGCCTCAAAATCATATTCACACCTCAACATCATAATTTCACCACAAACAACCCTCCCCCAAATATAAATTTCAAATTTTAAAGAATCAATCATCAATGCAATTCTAGGCCTAACAATGGAGGTGTGTTTAGTCCTCTTCACAACACTAATCAAAAAACTATCAATGATTCAAAATCTATTAATTTATCTAATTTGATGTTTCCCACCTGGTGTAGGTTTCATAATACATTAGACCATGCTAAAACTAATTTTGTCAATTGTATATTGACCTCAAATATATTCTAAAAATAGATGGATAATCTTGAGATAGTGCATACATTGAAGAATAACTCAAATCAAATTAGAGCAAATCTAGGTACTAATTTAGTCTTGGAAATGTCTGAATTCTCCTATGAGAGGGATAATGAACCTGAAGATAACTTGGATGAGGTTCATGCATTTAAACAATTTAAAATGGGAAATAACTATACCTTGAGTAAATTACAAACACCACTAACAACTACTACTGCTCTAAACAACACTCAATTCCATATAATGAGAACTCTAACAACAATATGTTTTTTCCTAAAGGACCTATTTCATCATGTCAACTAAAGAATAATGCTTCACCCCCTTAAACTGACAAATCTCTATATAAAAATAATCTTGGGTACAACATTGTCAAAGACCTAAAAAAAACTAAGGCTAATATAATAATGTTTTAATTGATCTAGATATCTAATTAAAAAGATTTATTATTTAAAGATTTGTCTACTCTTAAATGGAAATAAATTAATAAATTAACTAATTCACATGTTGTTGTTTATAAATAAAAGACTGAAACTCCTCATTTCCTCCTAACAATCTAGATTTTCTTGAAAAACTTACACAATTGTTTAGTGGATTTAAGTGCTTCAAGAAACATGATGCCTTTCTCAGTTTATGGTTTAACCCCTACCAAGTCAAACAAAAAGGTGGTTTAGCTAGATAAAAAATAAGTTAGGGTGGTTGGTGAACTGAAACACATCCATATGCAATTGGATTCTGACCCAAGGGTGTAATAGTATGTCAACATTCAGGTGGTTGATACATGAATTCATATGGTATGATCCTTAGTAAAGATTAGTCTAGGACATTGAATGAATACATGGTGACCATTTTCTCTCACATGCAGTTCCCATGGCATGGTATACCCAATCAAATTAGAATTAATAAAGAGTCATGGTGATCATGGAGTACAATAAGGCCAATTAAATATTATACAAAAAATATAAGCTTAGGGTTTATACACTTGAAAGAAAGATAAAATATTGTGGGAATCTAACTATTAACATGTTTTTCATGCAAGAAAAATCATAAAATTCAAATGATTAGCTCCAAAATGAGATTGAAGATCTTGAAAATTTGGATGAAGAAGACGTACTCTATGCACTTGAAATACTTTCATCCCATAGAGTTATGCTTGCAAATAAAAATTCAAATCATGTTGATTCACATGCAATATATGGTTATCAGTGACTCTTTTCAGCATTGGGCATAGCCAAGGTATAAATCACCAAGTTTAAACATGGCATTCCAAGTAAAAAATATGGTTTACAATATCTTGTGTTGAAAATACTTCCATTCTAAGTAGCCTAATGCCTACTTCTACCACTAAAGACCAAAATAGAAGAACATTATCAAGTGATGAACAAAATGTGTGTTGCCTTGATGTTCAAAGAAAGAATAAATAAGGTAATATTTTAGTGGAACTTACCTCTCATAATCCAAAATGAACAATTGAAGATCACTTATAGACCTTGAAGTTTGGCAATTTTAAATTTAAGCATGGCTGTGGTTTTAGGGTTGAGCTCATCAATCTAAGAGGAAATTCCTATTTGGTTCTTTTCCAATTACAATTTATTTTCACAAATAACATAATTGAATATGAAGTATTGGTCTATGCCTCTAGTATACTCTTAAGAGGAAATTTAAGAACCTAAAGGTGTTAGGTGACTCAGAGTTGGTGGTCAAGTAGGTCAAAAGCCATTTTGCTTGTAATGATAAGTGTTTGTCAAGATATTGCAGTCAAGTGTGGAATTTGATGCCTTCAATATATAAATAGTGCCTTACAAAATAAATCATGCAATAGATACAATATAAATGGAAGAAATCACCTTAGAGTAAATTGTTGACTTCAAATTGAAGAGGTTTACCATAAATTTGGTATCTACTCCATCTATTCCAGATAATGTTCAAAACTTCTAGGTGTTTAATGATGATCACATATCATAAAACTCATCATAAATACTAATGTGTTTGAATCCCATATTATAGATGAAGATGATAAAGATGAGTTTGACCTAAATGAGTAAGGAGTGATAAACTTGTAAATAAATAATATATCAAATGGTATGGTCTCCTCGAAAAGGTTTTTTGATATTAAATATTAAGGTGAGAAAGAAAAAACATCCCATTCAAATTGTATGTTGCATAAGTATTATAATCTGGGCAATGCCAGTGATTCAAAAAAAGTGATTTTAGGCACAACTTGCAAAAAAAGTGAAAAGCATGGAATTTATCAATCCCTAAATGATTTTAGGAATGTCATATCCTAGAGTTATGAAAACTTGAAGGTATTTCATACTTTAATACTCATACCATTTCACTTAAATCATGAGTTAAGTCATTTTGTCAAATGCTAGTTAATTCATTGCTAGAGTCTTTGATTTTTAAGGAGGTGTAGAAGTTATTATCAACTAAGATTGTTTTTCTCATTGAACACTCCACCTAGGTGGCAAATCTTGTGTCAGTTCAAAAAAAAATGGATAAATATAGATATGTTGACTTTTAGAACTTGAATCGAGCTTCAAAGAAGGCTAATTACCCATTACCTTTACTAGATGAGGTATTTTAAATTGTGAATGGTTCACAAATGATGTCATTCTTAAATAGGTATTTTAGATATAATCAGGTGATGGTGAACTATAAGGATTGAATCAAGGTAACATTCACAATGAAATGGGGAACATTCACATATAAAAGGATGTCACTCAACCTAATCAATATGGGTGTTACTTTTTAGCATTCCATGGACATTTCATTCAAATATCTAATCAACCAATACATTGTTATCTATATGGATGACTTAACTATATTTTCCTAAAATCGAGAAGACCACATGAGAGATTTAAGAATGGTTTTGCAAAGGTGTAGAGAGCATGGCATCTCTTTGAACCTAAAAAATTGCATATTTTGGGTTAAAAAAGACAAATTTTTGGGTCACGCAATTTTTTAAAGAGGCATATCAATAGACCCAAACAAAGTGGAAGCAATTCTAATTTTTTTTTGCCTAGCAGAAGAAAGGAGGTGAAATCATTCTTCGACAAGATCAATTTCATGTGTAAATTCAACTCAAGTTTCAAAGAAATATTTAGATCATTAAATAAAATGTTGAATAATTATGTCAACATTGAGTGGACTATTGAAGTACAAGCATATTTTGTTGAAATTAATAAATCAATTATAGATATTCCAATGATGATAAGTAGTGACTACGCACAACCCTTCTACATCTATTCCTTTGCCTCCAAACACTCAAATGGTATTATCTTGACTCAAAGAAAAGAGGTTAGAGATGATAAACTAGTGTCTTTCATGATTTATCCACTCAAATATGTTGAACTTGAGTATTCTACTATTAATAAACAAGTGTTTGATTTGGTCAAAGTAATCAAAAAGTCTAAGCATTACATCCTAAATAGTACCTGACTATGTTGTAAAAGTAATGTTGATGAAAAATGAGTTAGCTGAATAGATGGGTAAATAGATGGCCAACTATAAGAATTTTTCTTAGATATCCAACCAATAAAAATTGTGAGAGGGCAAAGACTAAGTAAATCAATAGCTAAAGTTGATCCTTGAATAGTTTGTCAGTAGTACATGGTGCAAGCCATCCCAGATGATGAGTGGTATCAAGATATAGTTTGTTATTTTTTTAATAGCAAGTGCCTAAATTACTTAAAACCCACTCAAATAAGATCATTATGCTTAAATATAAATAAATTCATAATCAAATCAAGGACATTATATACAAAGAATCACAAAACCATTTATTTGAGATATATAAATAGAGCTGAAGTGACTAAAGTACTCTAGGATTTTCATGGAAAATATGAAACTGGACATAGTTCAAGGAGTGATATATCCCACTAAATACTTTGGTAGGTTATTATTGGCCACAAGTATTTAAGGATTCTCACTTACATGTTAGAAGCTACCATACCTATCAATATGTTTCACATAGAGAAGGTAGCCCTACCATGTTGTTACAACCAATTATTAAAGTTAGATCTTTTGTAAAATGAGGGCTAAACTTTTTTGGAGTTATTAATTTTAATCCATCCATTATACACAAATTCATCTTGATAGCAACTAATTATTACACCCATTCAATGGAGGTGCAAGTGTTCAATAATTACACAACTAACATTGTGATTAAATTTCTTGAAGAGCACATCATCATCAAGTTTGTAATGTTGTTTACTCTGATATGTGATAATGGCCTTAAATTTTCCTCTTTGAAATTCACTAAATGGGTATATTAAAACTTGGTAGTCCTTAATTTTTCATCTAATTATTATCTGTAAGGTAATGGTGTTGTTGAATCAATGAATAAAAATGTGTTAGATGTGATTAATAAGATCTTGGGTAAAAACACTAGGGATTGGCATAACATGTTAAAATTTCCACTGTGGTCTGATAGAACCAAGGTTAAGTCATCTCTAGGCACATCTCCATATCACCTAATATATGGCCAAGATCCTATCTTTCCTATGAATCTAATAATCCCAACCTTGTAGTTTATGAAACACTACCTTGAGACTGATGATAAGATTAAGGCTCAACTTCTGAATCTAATACAACTTAATGGAAAATGTTATGCATCCCTATTTTAGTTTATAAAACATCAAGGAGTCATCAAAATTTGGTTTGAAAAGTGAACCAAAGTAAAATATTTTCAAAATTTTGATTTAGTTCTTCTTTGGGATAAGGCTCATGAGAAAAAGGGACAATGTGATAAATTTAATTCACTTTAGTTAGGTCCCTAATATATTTCTAAAATATTAGGTGATAATACATTCTATCTCAAATTTCCAACTGGTGAAGATGTCCCATTATCTATCTCAAGATAAGTCCTCAAGCACTAATTCCAAGCATTAGTTGGCCATGTAAGGTCATGTACATAATTTATTTTGTTTCTTGCTTTTGTTTTCTAATTTTTTTGTTATTTAAGGTTATTATTTCTCATTTTTTATTATTATTTCATCCTTGTTCATTATCTATTTTTGGTCCATTCCTATCTATTTTTTCACCCACATGTATCTTGTTGGTCAAAGAAAGAAGGAAATGGGGTGTGTAGGTAAGTAGTGGTAATGGTGTTTTAGTGCTTACTCTAAGTAGTTTATAACATAAAATTACATTTATGAGTTTGGTTTCAAAGTCTTAGGTTTTCACATGTGTTCTAAATTTGTTCATGTTTGGGTAAACTATTTAACTTTTGAATATATTCTCTCTAAACCATGCATAAAATAAACTTTGATGGTTTATGGGTTTGCTTGGATGAACTTGCTATAGTTAAGATCTAGGGTGAAAAATATATAATACTACCTCTCATTTTTTATGGTGGTCCCCAACCTAGAATCAAGATGCAGAGAGAGAGAGAGAGAGAGAGAGAGAGAGAGAGAGAGAGAGAGAGAGAGAGAGAGAGAGAGAGAGAGAGAGAGAGAGAGAGAGAGAGAGAACAAAAATCAATTTGTGAAAAAACTCAATTTCAAGGTGATTTTGGTAACCTCCACTAGGGATGAGTAAGGCCTTGAGTGGGATTAGAGACATTTTTTAGGTCTATGGATGGTTGGATGATAGTAGAACAACATAATAGAAATCATCTCAAGGTACATTTCACTAGCTTTATGATCGAGGCTATAATAACTAGTCCTTGCATGTTCCACAAAATGGGAATGAATGCATTTGCATACATATATCAATGACAATATCATATTTTATTTTATAGTCATTCCCGTATTTTCCTTTCTTGAATATTCTCATGTTTCATACTCTATATTGACCAAATATTATAGGTTCATATATGTGTTTCTGTCATTTAAAAATACTCAAGAGTATTTTCCAGTAGAGTCATAATTTTTTTTTACTTGCACAACATGCCTTGATTCCTTTAGAATCATGGTATACATATTTTTATTTTAGTTTCATTCTTGATTGCACTTACAGTTTGGTTGGTTATTCCTCTCTTAAGTTGTCATCCTGACACATCTTGATTTAAGTACCAAATTAGGTCCCAAAAATTTATCTATTGTAGAGAGCAAGTTCATACTGTAAATTTTCAGATAGAATAATTAGGCAAAATATGTAATTTGGATGTTTTTATTTCCCTTGGAAAATATTTTTAAAAATATCGAATAGGTATAATGTAGGCTTCTTTTGAATTCTATTATAACTTAGTTATAATTAAGGTTTTAAACCTTGATTAGGTATGTAGGGTCAGAGGTGGCAAATAGTGTTAATTAGACTTTTAAGTCCATTTTGGTCTTGTGCTCATTGGTTGATATTCCATAGTTGTATTCAATTTTTTTTTCTCTGATTAGGTCAATGAAAATAGGGTTGTAGTGTCTTAGTCTTAGCTAAATTTTAAACCCCAGTTGGGTTTTTGTGTTCTTGGCATTTGTTTCATCATTATATTTGGGGTTTAAACCTCAACTGGGTCAAGGGAACATTGAGCTTCCCTCACATTGTCGATTGGTGGAAAACCCTTGACTAGGTTAATGGGATTATTCCCCCCCCCAATTGCAATATTAATCAAGCCCACAGGCTTGACTGGGTTTATGGGACCTTGAAGGCCCCCAAATTAAAAAAATTGAGATCTATAAACCCCCTCTTTTACATTTCCTTCATGGAACCAGGAAGCTAAATCTGTCACAATAATCATGGTGTGAGTAATTTCAAGGGGAAGTGCACCAATCAAGAGTTGTCATCTTTCTTATATAAAATTTTTTAACTATTTTTATTAAAGTGCACTTTTAATTAATTAAAATATTTTCTTATAACTTTGCATATAAAGTGACTGGTTTTTTTTTGTCTAGGTAGGTGTGAAAGAAACTAAAGTGCAAGGATCTTGGAAATTGGAGGGAAAAGTGCAACTTAATTTTGGAGGGAAAATTATTTCCCCCCATTGACCAATATTTTTATAAAATACCGACCCAAATCCATCTGAAGGGATAGCTCATTGTGTTTCCAAGGAGACATTATTGAACCAAACACCTCTTTTTTGTATACTTGCTTTCTAGATTAGATTTTATGTGAGCATTACCATATTGAGGAGATTTTGTACTCAACTAATTATAAATGACCCAAACATTACACTATTCAAGCACATTTTTATTAATAAGTTGTGGAGGTCTTATTTCATTTTGTGACATGTATATGATGCACTTGTTTTTATCCTTCTTGTTGTTCCAATCTTCAAACTTTGGCACTATCTTCATTCGTGGTTGTGTCAATTTTGGCCAAGCGAGAGATTATTTTTATGGGTTTCATTTAATCAGAGGAATCAATGCTTCCTTCATTAAAATAGGCTCACTCTTTTATTCTTTTCCCTATATTTTTCACTTTTTTATAAATTTATTAGCTAGGGTTAATATTAAATCTGAAAGTGATTTGTATCTACTTGTTTTATCTTGATTACAAACCTTCTTTATTTTAGTTTTTGTATTATCAAATTTATGCAATGAATATGTGCTAATTAGTTAGTTGCATTTATTTTATTAAATCTAAAAAATTTTGATTCTTATTTGTGCAAACCTATTAATGCTTTTTTTAATATTCATGTTTCCAAAACCCTCAATCAACAAATTGAACAAAAACATACATTTTCTTTATATTTGCTAAATTTAAATTTCAAACTAGTAGGCCCCTCAAAATGAAACATTTTCATATAGACCAAATGGGTTACCTAGTATGCCATGACCTAAAAGACCTTGGGGATATTTTTGGGTCTCCTTTCAGGAGAGGTTGGATGGTTCATGTCCTGCCTAAGTTGGTGTGCCAAAATGATCCATCAATAAAAGGTATCTCTCACTAGGGGTTGTCCCTTATATCCTCTAAGAGATATGAAGGATGGCATTTATTTCAAGGTTTCACATCCTCTCTTTTCACCTTCTAGTTAAGGGTATGGAAAGATATGTCTCTTTGTATCTCCACATTGGTTTCTTCTTCTTCTTATCTTCTACTAATTATTACCACTTCTTCATGCTCTAAATAGATAACTATATTATATTACTCTTTGTCCTATCTATTCTCATCTTCTCTCAACTCTACTAATGCTAAACTATTTTCTAATACTACTATCTCTTATTCTTCTTCCATTTCATATTCATTAACTTTTAATTTATCTTTTATTCCTACTTAGTTTTGAGATCCAGATTGTATATCACCTCAATCTTCCTCTCCCCAAAATTATATGATATCCTTTCTTATTAATATATTATCCTCTCATAGGGACATTAATACCCTTATATTATTCAAATTAACTTATTCTCACTCACTCTTGTCTACTTCATTCTATTTGTACTCTTTGTTTCAAGTGGCTTTGTTTTTCTAAACTAAGTGTTTTTGTATTTTGTTGATTGTTTGACTTAATTTATATTTTCTATGGATTTTTATTTTGATTATTTTTTTTTGACGCACCCTATACATAAACCAAATTATTATCCCTTAATTTAATTTTCCTAACTCTCTCTCTCTCTCTTTCCCTCATATGTCTTTCTTTTTTCTCTTCTACTCTAACTCTTTCCTCTTTTGTTCTCTTTCTGTCTTCTTATCATCCCACTCTTTATTAAATTTTAATCTACCATCTTATCCTCAAAATTTTCTTCCATTTATCTCCCCCAAAAATTCATACTTGATTTACAAAAGATGTACCTCTTCATTGACATCATTTTTCATGCACTATCCTTTACGTGTTTGTCCCCTTAGACAAAATTACCACAAATCAAAAATATACCCTTCTCCATAAAGAGAATGACATTAAAAAAGGGAAATTATATAGAAACATATCCATTTCCAAACTTTAATAAATCCATCTTTCTTAGATTCAAATTTGACTCAACCTTAGATAACCTAAGTTACAACATGAATGAGTCCAAGGTGGTCTCAAACTAGTAATATATGGACCTAGCCTTCTATGGTTTTTTTATTGCTTCAAGCTCCTCTACCTTGTAAGGCATCCACAAAACATGATTATTAATCCAAATCTATAAAACTAAGGCCACAATAAGTAATGGAAAACACCAAAATTTCTCATCCTAGTCCCTAAATAAATTGGCTCTAAATTTTGAGTAAGAATATCCAGTTCTCTTAGATTTGGCCTTAAAAAAATTGTGAGTTTAGTTTCCCACCACTCTTTAAATTAACTCAATGCATACTCCCATAAGTAAAAAATAATCTCCCCTCTAGGTGGCATCGATTAACCAAGGTCTAGGTAATTCCACCAAATGTTAACATAAAACATATGTGGTTACATCGACTTATGGCAACGTTATACTTGTCGATTAGATTTGAAACTAAACAAAAGAGAATATAACCAATTATACATTCATATATTAGTGCATCATAGCTAAAAGACTAAATAAGGGTTACATTATTTCATATATATTCATCTACATAACACTTAAACATAAATATTTCCTACTCTTAACACTTCTATTATTATTTATATAAGTTTATTATAAGCTGTCATATGTTATATATCTCTATTTCTTACTTACTCCTTTATAATCTCTTCTCTCTTAGAATATTATAAATTATATTATAGTGACATATATAATACATCAATACATTATGATACATATGGACATGCCTCTTAAACATGTCCATTATTTACACAAGTGTGTATGTAATCTTGTGAAACTCTTACTATGTTACTCAAGTTCGAGAGTGTCACCTCCATGTTTTGTTTGTCTATCACCATTATTGATGTTGCAACATGTTTGGGAATTATATAGTCTATGAGAATACTCATTTGAATATGATGAATGATCTTGATAACATATTATATGGTGAAATTAGTAGATGGACACACCTAAAAAACCTGGGAAAAAATAATTTGTGAGTTATGTGACTCATGAAATTGGTAATTTAAAGCTCATTCTCTCCTAACATGCTCACTCAATAATTATATAAGACATGTTTTTGCTTATATACTCAACCATATCTTGGTCCATGAACTCCTAAATCATGGAAACAAAACAAAGGTTAGTGGTTTAATTTTTAATCATAACACCCATTAAATCAAATCCCTACACAAGTAGAAATAGTTGTTGATTGTCCAAGTTTTCTTTTGAAAATTAGGGTGTTTAAAAATCATTTCTCTCAATTTTTTTATAATTTTGGGTTTTAATTATATATTGTCTTTACTTATTTTTATTTTGATACTTATTTTATTAGGCACATCAAGTGGGAGGAGTCTAAGGATTGCTAACCCACTTTAGTTGGGAATAGTCCAAATATTACAAAGGTTGGTGTCAACAAGATAAATACATATTGCACTTTGTAAAAAGGATTCAAAGGTAAAATATATATTTTTTAGACACCTTATTGGTACCTATATATGAATTTAGTCTAAAGGATGATAAAATTCATCATCATCATCATCATTTGTTAGCAGGGGTTCTTGGAAATACTCTAGAACATGTTAATTATAGGGATAGATTATGCAGTGGAGAGTACCAAAAAATGCAGTGGTGAGTACCCAAAAATGTAGAAAAGACTACAGGATTACCTAACATCTATGATATACAAAGATGCACCTATCAAGAAGAAAATAAATGCTAACAGAAGATAAAATACAACTAGCATAACATTCGATAATAAATTAAAATAAAATAGAGTAATCACTACACATTAACCATATATAAAAGAAGATTAGGAAAACCATAATAGAACAATCCTATTAATCTCTATCAACTCATCATAACCATATTATATTATAATAAAGTGTTATATATATTTTTTACAATTTTTTTTCTCTTCACATTCCATCCTTTTGAGCTACAAAAGGAAATACTCTTTGCATTATTCTATTACCATATTAGGCTTACAAGACTAAATACATACAAAAGTTAGACAAAATCATATACTTTGCACATGTGTCTTATTATACTTTGTGGTTTTTCCATGCTCCATTCTTCATCCAACACTTTCTTGAACTTAAATATTTATCTTGTCCCAAGACAAAGTCGCAAGTTGATCTAAATTGAGCTGAAATGATAAGTCATAAAAAAGGTTGTAGTTATCACTCTAGGTGTAGTTTACTAGTTTTCACCCTTTTCACACTACGTATCCACCCTTTCAATTTTCCGACTAAGTAAAATACTAGATTACTACCCTTTTTAGTTTTTTAATAGGCTAGCATAACCAGGTGGATACCTTTAATAGGTTTTTAACCATTCTAGCCCCACTCCTGATGTGTAGACTATCTTACAAAAAATTACAATATGGCTAAAGTTACAAAAAAAGAAGTGTGAAAAACTTACTACTATAGTTGAGGAGGTGTTTTACTAAGTGACTACAGAGGTTGTTGTGTTTTTCTTGCTATTGATCCACTAGCTTTTGATGTACCCACTGTCAGAGATAATTATTGAGACTATGTTTTTATATCTAACTTCCTCTCATGTATTATTTGTTAGATTTATTACAGAGGAATGAATTGGAGCTCATCTATTATTTGGGAAATAGTCAGATCAACATGAAATAGATCTTACTTGAGCTTTTTATAATCTATGATCACTTCACAAACCATGGTAATTAGAATGCATAGTGGTACCTAGATCATCATCATCTATGATTATGAACAATGTCTTAGCATTAGATAACTTCAGCTTAATATCCAAGATGAACTCATCCAATCTATATGTTATCCTTTGGGATTGGATGCCTACAAAGTGTTGCATATTATTTCATTATGCCATACTTGTAGCTTTTATATGGTATCATCCCTAGAATCTAACAGTTTTCTGAGTGTGCTGCTCATTTTCTCTATAGTTTCCATTTGTTCCTCCAATATGGCTTTAGCTTTCTCTGTAGTGGCAAATTTAGGTTTCACAGTATTGAAGGATTAATTAAGATGTTGTCTCTAATTTAACATGTCTTGGGCTATCTACTTGGCATGCCTCATAGTGGTATATAAGACCTGATCATATTCATCAAGGAGTTCATATATGACTTATGTTTCAGTCTTGAGAGCTTTCCCTTGTGCATATAATGCCAAAAAAAATTATGTAGCTCCCCATTTCTTTGTAAGCTCTGTCAATAAAGCAGTGAATTGTGTATCTTCTAAAATGACTTGATCGCCTAGTACTTACATAACTAAGGTGGGACAAGTGTTATTGATTATTTATCATGCATTTATAAGCTACTCTTTTGCTCCAACCTTTTCTTTTTGTAGACTTAGGACTTCCTACTACAAATCTAAAGCCTTTAATGTAATTGATTCTTAAAAATTGATTATTTATTTAATTAATTTTGATAGCATTATATGGGTCATGTCAAATGATGTTTCCATCATAATTGTGTCAATTTTCATGGATGTGTCATATGTGTTTCAAGAGCAGGTGTGAATTGAGCCAATAAAAACAAGAAAGTAGTTTGTTGTGTTGATGTAGAAGGGACATCCTATAGCCATTGGCTAGAGATTATGATGTTTCTTCTATGTCTTTTATGTGGGCTATGATTGCTAAATTTTTTTATGATGTTGTGTCTTTAAGCTCCTTGGCATGGGTTTCTACTTTAGCCTTAGTCTTAGTGTCAACTTTAGCTTGTACTTTAGCTTTCTCTTCGACCTTAGCCTTGGCATCAGCATGAGCTTTGGCTTTAGCATCTGCCTCAGCCTTAAATTTGGCTTCAGATTTAGTGTTAACTTTGTCTTGGGTTGCTTGTGCTTTTGTTGCAAATGTAAGTTATTCTTTAATATCCTTGACTTGATCTTATCGATCCTTCTATTTTTATTACAAATCTTGTGCCTCTTGTTGTCATCATTGAACTTCTTCCTCTTTTTTCTTATTTGCCTCCACTTCTTAAGCTTGATTATGCATAGCTTCTACTTCCTCAACTTTATTTCTTATAGCTTTAGCTTATTTCTATGCAACCTCTACTTCTTTAGCCTCTTTTTATTTTTTAACACCTATGTCTTGTTGCTTTTATTTTTGATGTTGCACAGCTTCTTGTTGTGTCTCTTTTGTCACTATTTATTATTGTTTTTGCTTACTCCTTTCTTCTTCTTTTGCCTCCTCAAGGTTAGGCATGTCCTATGCAATTTTTTCTTTAGCTACCACCTTATTCATAGTTGTATACATGGGTTCCTCATCACCTTTGAGCTTAGTTCCTGATTCAGTATGCTTGGGTGATTACAATTCACCTAGTTGGCCTTTATGTACCAATTTATTTTTCTTATATTTAGCAAGAGGTGTGAGAGTCTAATTTTAATTCTTTAGGACCTAGGGTTGATGTTATTTTTGTGCTACTTGAGACTATTTCACACCACTTTATTTTTTAGGTTCATTGAAAGACACCATCTTTTCCTACATAGTTTATGATGGTTTAGTAGAAGGGTGTGTGCATGGTTGTCAAAACAAGGCAAGTGTAGGATTGCCTTCTTCAGGTAAATCCACCACTACGTAACTGATGATCCCAAGACTGATTCCATTGAAAATATTTTGGCCTTTAACTTTCATTAAGTTGTTTTTTTGTCCTATAGTAATATCAACCCAAAGGTCTTTTCTTACCTAATTTTTCACTTGGTAAGTGCACACTACTTTCTAAAATAACTCCTCCTCTTTATCATACACCTATTTTATGATATCTTCCAACATTGATCAGAGTACTTATTATTCTTATAACCCTAACTTAGGTAGGTCACACTCAATATCTATCCATATAACCTTGGGATTCTCAAGCCAAGACTTTATTTGATAGGTTCTTTTTTTGTGGTGGTGGTGAGACTCTAGGCATAGGTGTTTTCCTCTTGTCTTTCTCTTTTTATGTTAGATCTTGTAGATGTGTTGGTTATCGCAATTAAGCATGTGGTTATGTTGGTTATTGTGCCTTTATAAGGATGGATTGTAATGGAGGAACCAACCTCACAACTAACGCTTTTTCTTGTACACTTTAGCCTTCACTTTGACCATTGAAATGAAAAATGGTATTGATTTCATATTTGGAGTGGCTAACTCATGAACCTTGCTCTGAATGCCATTATATAATTTAGTGATTAAAGCATCTTGTCTTAGATATTGCATTACATCCTATGGGATCTTGGGGTGTGTTTGAATCAGGGCTAGCGATTCAATCCATCAAGTGTTAAATCACCCCAATTTCTCATAATACTACCTTGTTTTGGTCCATGCGATATTTGTGAAGGCATTAATAGCCAAAAATATGCAATTACATTAACTGGACCTAGTAGATATTTTCACTATGTGAAACACAATAAAATAACCAAAAAAAGGTACTAAAATGTTTTTGTGCTTCCCACAAGTACCTTTTCTATATTAGTGGTGAGCTCAACTACTAAAAAATTAGGCCAATTAAAGTCCTCTCATAGCTTTGTCATGTGATAGTAAATATCAATTATGTCTCTTGTCACTTATTTTTCTTGCTTGGTGGTTTTCCAGATCTTTTCATAATGCATTATACCATGATGCACAGTGAAGCATCCTCAATCAAGTCAATAGATGTTCCTCACCCTGCCCTTGTGCAATATTTTTCTCTGATATCTAAATATATTGGTGGTGTTATAGACTTATAAGGGAGAATATATTTGTCATAATTGGGAAGGTTTATAACTCATGCCATTGTGTGCACTATAATCTTAATTATGACATTTTGAGTTAAATACATATCCCCTTGATTGTATTGGCTTGGAAAAGTCATCATAACCTCATCTAACTACCCAAATGTAGGTAGATTAAGTAATATTTTAGTGTTATAGCCTCATAGTGGATGTTAAACTATGAGGACTACTGCTTGTGCTCCTCCTTGAGTATCTCATGCAAAAAGATTAGTTTTTGATGCATCTATAAAATTGAATAGATCTAAATTAGTATACTTAATTTGTCAAAAACCTAGCCCAATCTCTATTTCTTCTTTTCACACATCTGATAGTGGAATCAATAACTAACCTCTCTTCATGGTTCGATTGGTGGTCTAAAATAAATGTTGTCTTTGCTTAGTTTTGCTCTAGTTCAAAATCCATTCATGATTAGGTATTCTAAAAGTAGATCATAGAAGCCTATTTTTAGTTGAAGGCTATAATGTTTTAGCATTGTCTATACCCTACTCCTATATGGTTGTTAGTGTTGAATTTTATGTCACCACCTACTTTGAATGCATTGACTATTTATGCATGAATATTCCTTTTGTAATTAATACTAGTTGTTAGAAGTTACCTTGATAGGGATGTTTAGTGCTTAGGATATTTGATTTACTTCTTTAGTATTTATCATATGTGAGTAGTTTTCCTTTCATCTAATAAATTTTCCTTATGAATCCACTTCTACATTTACCACCAAATTTGCTTCAAAAATGATCCAATTTTTTCAAAACATTGTGTCATTAATGGTCTGATGTCATCATTGGCCTTCCGTTCACCATACCTATCTTTTCACTACCTTTACATAATTAAAATATTTGATGTAATTGTAGCTAGTTATCTTTGATGAGATGTCTCTAGAATATGATCGCATCTTACGATGATAATTACTTCTTGGTGATTGTGATGTGTGGCACTAAAATGAACATACTATATAAACATTTTATCCTTAGAAAATAACTATAAATACAGAACATTAAATAAAATCTTAACTACATGGTGTTACTCAGCACTCACTCAAATTTTTAGTTGAATTATGAGATTAAATACAATATGGCTTTATCTTACAGCCATTTATACATCATGGTAGTATGGTTACCTAAAAATATTTCAACACTATGGTATGCTTTGGTGATACTTCATCAATGATATAGGGTCCTTTCCATATAATGCATAATTTTTTTGGGAATGCTTTAAATCTGATCTCATAAAGCAATATTGTTTGCTTTGGGTAAAATTGCTTAGATCGTAAGTTACAATCGTGCCATAATTTATGAATTTGTTTGTTAATATATTGTATCCATTATGCCTTTTGTCTATTTTCTTCCATCTTTGTGAAATCCAACAATCATGCCTTTAATAAGTCTTGATCACCTAATCTCATAACCATTGTAATGCATAGACTGGGCACAATATATTCTGTAGACATTATTGCGTCAAGGCCATATACCAATTGGAATGAAGTGAACCTTGTAGATCTATTGTAATGTGTTCTATAAGCCCAAAGAATCATAAGAATTCAAAATTCCCAATCATCTCTTTGAACATTACAAATTTTTGTTAATATCTTCCCCAATACTTTATTGGATGCTTCTACCTTTCCATTTTCCTATGAATGGTAAGTCATTCTTGTATGGTGAAATATGATGAACTCTTCAATGAGAGTATTGATAGTATTATTTATAAAGTGTGTGCCTTTATTACTTACTAACTTAACTGGGCATCTAAACCTCATGATGATGTTTTCATATAAAATTTTGCTAGCATCTTTCACATTACAGCTTGGAGTGGCAGCAACTTCCACCCATTTAGTGATATAGTCTATCATAGTAATAATATATCGAGCATAAATGCACTTACTTGGAGGAGCTATATGTCCAATAAAGTCAATTCACCATTATTCAAAGGATTATTTTACAAGCATGGGAACTTGATCCAGAGCTCAATTCAAAAAAAGGTCCCAAGTCATGATGAAACCTCTTGCACATAGAAGAGCTCATTAAAAGCTTTCTGGCACTTATTATAGATCACAAAATAGAGTCCAAATTCCCAAGTTATAAGCTACTAAATTTATTTTATAATAGGCAAAATAAGGTGTCACAATACATGGCATAATTTATATGCAACAAGTGGACCAATCACCCATCGACATGTGGCAGTCTATTTTTGTAAGTTCATGCAAAAATTTGGTTTGGTGTTTTAATTTGGTTTCAGCCTCCGGTCTTTGATAGCAATCATATGGAGAACCATTGGCCCCATTATTGGCTTGTTGGGGGGCCTCAGTGAGGGTCGGCACACTTGGTTAAGGAGGGGTGCCTTGGCCTCCATTTCACATTGCAATGCATTTGAATTTACTTTTAAACCATTAGATTATGCCCACCAAATACATGTGGGACAATTAAATTATATGTTTTAAATGCTTTGTAACATTTCCTTGGTAATATTTTGTAATTACCATTACCAATCCCCATTAAACCACATGGGATAACTAACAGGTGCCATGCCATAAAGGCCCTTCCAACTACATTACTGAGTCAAGATCAAAATTGAATGCCAAGTTTGGAGACCATGACCAAAATGTGTGCCACGTCTAAGTCAATATAGCTCGTGACTTATCTTCCAAACATACCATGTCATATGCTATGAGAAATGTTAATTAGTGTATATGCTAAGTTGTTACACTAACAAACCATGCTAAGTTTGGTGCCTCAAGCCTACCAAAAGGGGCATCAACATTATAAAAGATGGCCTCTAACCTTTTTAAAAACATGAAATTTGTTTAAATTTTCCAATGTGGGACCAAGAGATAAATCCCAAGCACCAAAAAGGGAGGCTGAAGACTCGACCCTTGCACCTATCGTGCAAAAGTGATAAGCCTTGACCAACCATGCTACAGGCTGGAAAATAACTTAACTGGCATAAACGTATATTTGAATGTAAGCTTTTTCTGGATTGTGTATTTTTTTAATAGGTGGAGAGCTATAATGAAGCTTGGAGATAGATAGAAAGTGGATTATGATCCATTATCCAACCTTATACATAGAGACTAAGCCTTTTTAATTATGTTTTGTAATTGAAAAGAGAGTTATTATTATTGTAAATTGGATAGACCAATATTTTAAGTGGAAGGACTTAGGCACTTTTGGAAGGGGTTGAAGACTGAGGAAGGATTCCATGTTGCCAAGCTTGAGTGTATCAGCGAAGGTGGAGTTCTTGTATAGAGATCAGACCTGAGGAAAGTTGTGTAGCATTTCAAAGAATGGTATCACCTTGTGTTGTAACAATTAATGAAATGGTCCTCACTATAAGGTAGACCTAGAGATGTAGGCAAGAGATGCTGAACTCTATTATCAATGTTGTATGGTAAAATTATCTTCTGATTACATGTTTTTTAATTCAATTTCTAAATTTTAATTAATCATGAATACATGCAAACTTTAAAATTTGATGTTTTATGGAATTTTTAAAAATCAAACTAGTTTAATTGGTGAATGGAAGTGAAAATTCTTTCGACTGTTCCAATCCAATTCAATAACTAAGAACACTTAATTGCTAAACAATTTGTAAATTATTTTGACTATTTCAAGAATTTGATAGGTTTGATAAATTTATAATCCATATTTTAAACTTCATTTTGAGTTTACTAGTGTATTTTATGGATAAAATTGGTATCAGAGTAGTTAGAAAGCAAGGTTAGCTTCTGATTATGTGATTTGATGGTTGCTTTTAATTTATTGGTTTTTAGTATTTTACAGACTTGATTAGATTGCAGTGTGTAGTTGTGAAATCAGTGTGTTTGCAAGAAACCATGGGAAATTTGACACATAAATCTAAGATGGAAGAGCTTGAAACCATCAATACCCAAATTCAAGATGAGAATGCATTATTGAGATGCAAGCTCTTAGCTCTTGAAGAGTAAGTTGTAAGTTTGAAATCAGAGCTTGAATCTAAAGATGAACTCTTGATCAGATTGTAGTTTGGTGAACTAAATAAGGCAATACCTTCTACTTCAGATGCAGATACTATGACTAAGAGCACTATAAGTTATTCACCAAGTAATTCATCTTCTTCTTCCCAATTGGATTTGGATTCAAGTAATGATGTTTTTGGAAGTTATGAAAAACACACTAAGGGTATAGGATCCAAATTGTTGAAGAAAATGGGCTTTAATGGAAGGGGTCTTGGTCAAGATGGCCAAGGAATTACTAACCCAATACAGGGAAAGCATAGATCTCTTCATGCAGGTTTGGGTTACACTAGTGAGCAGGTGGATATTAGAGAAAATTCCTCCATGCCTAAAGGAAGACAAGCTTCTGATAGCAAAGGTCTGAGGACACTAGTATAACATGTGTAGTGTAAGAGAACAAGTGAAAGAGGTATTGAGATTCCACCTCCTAGTTCCTACACTAGATTTAGCACTAAATATTCTAATCCACTTTCTATGTTTAAGAAATTTGGATTTAACATTCAGAAGATGATGTAATCATTTCCTTTCACTTTTTGTGAGATGTATAACCACTGTGTTGCATTTTGTTGGAAGAGACATGCTTTGATTAAGTATATTGCAGGTGTTAAAGACCATTCTCATCATGGCAACACGAGAAGAGGTAAAAGGGAGACCTCACCTAAGAAGGTTTTATGCACTCATTACCATATGAGTGGACATCAGATTGATCATTGTTTTAAACTTCAATCATCTTCTCATTCTAGACATGGTAAAACTAAGATGATTTATCAACATGTTAATAAGGTTAATGAATTTAAATCAATCCAAAATGATGTTAATGAATCCACTGAGGAAATAAAGTTAACTAGGTAGAAAATGTGATTAAGTGGATTTATAATGCATTTATTTTTCAAAGCATTGTTAAGAATTATGTTAAGGGAAAGAACAAGCTTTGATGATGCATTAGTAGAGCTTGTAAGAATAATTCGAGATAGGGTTATCATTTGAATTATTTCAATTCTCACCTTATGTTGAATAACTCTATGTTTTGGAATCTCCTGTTTATGCTGAGTGAGTTGTCTATGGAATTGATAGGACTTTAACTCATTTGATCAGTTGGAGATAATAGTAGAATGCATGTTGTGGGTTGAGTTAATTTCATTACAAAACTTTTCTCATATTTAACTGCTATTTTGAGAATGTATCTATTTTGGCACATAAATGTATAGATGCATTGTAAAACCCTATGGGCATGTTTGGATGTTAGGCAATATACACTTTGTGTTTTTTGCATTTGCTTAGCATTGTAAGTCCCATACCAGGGCATTGTATTACAACATGTCTAAAACATTTATTGTATGTTTTTGACATTAAAAAACTTGTTTTACAATTACATTGGGAGTTATTTTAGTTTATTGGTAGTTCATCGCTTTATAGGATGTGACATGGGCAGACAGTTTTGTAGACCAGTTATCAGTTTCAAGAGATAGTGGACTTTTAGAGACCAAAATCTTCCTTTGTAGGGAGGTGTGATCTGAAGCTTAGTTTGTAAAAAGGTTCCAAGTCATGATGAAACCTCTTGCATGCAAAAGAGCTCATTGAGAGCTTTTTGGTGCTTCTTTTGGATCACAAAATAGAGTTTGAATGCCCAAGTTATAGGATGTTGAAGTTATTTTATGACATACAAAATAAGGAGGTGTCGCAAGGCATGGCACAATTTATATGCAACAAGTGGACCAATCACCCATCGACATGTGGCAGTCCATTTTTGTACATTCATGCAAAAATTTGTTTTGGTGTTTTAGTTTGGTTTCAGCCTCCAGTCTTTGACAACGGTCATATGGAGAACTGTGGGCCCTGTTATTGGCTCATTGGGGGCCCTCAATGAGGGTCGACACACTTGGTTAAGGAGGGGTACCTTGGCCTCCATTTCACATTGAAATGCATTTAAATTTACTTTTAAACCATTATATTGTTCCCACCAGATGCATGTGGGATAATTAAATTATATGTTTTAAATGTTTTGTAACATTTCCTTGGTAATATTTTATACTTATCATTACCAATCCCCATTAAGCCACATGGGAAAACCAACAGTTGCCACACCATAAAGGCCCTTCCAACTACATTTTTGAGTCAAGCTCGAGATTGAATGTTAAGTTTAGAGACCATGACTAAAATTTGGGCCACATCTGAGTCAACATAGCTCATGACTTATCTTCCAAACATACCACATCATATGCCATGAGAAATGTCAATTAGCGTATATGCTAAGTTGGTACATCAACCAACAAATCATGATAAGTTTGGTGCCTCAAGCCCACCAAAAGGGGCATTAGCATTGTAAAATATGGCTGCTAACCTTTTTTAAAACATGAAAGCCGTTTAAATTTGTCAATGTGGGACTAAGAGATAAAACCCAAGTGCCAAAAAAGGAGGCCGAAGACTCGACCCTTGCACTTATTGTGTAAAAGTGATAAGCCTTGACTGACCATGCTATGGGCTGGAAAACAACTTAAAAGGCATAAACGTATATTTGAATGTAATTTTTTTCTAGACTGTGTATTTTTTTTAATAGGCTGAGAGCTATAATGAAGCTTGGAGATAGCTAGAAAGTGGATTATGATCCATTATCCAACCTTATACATAGATATTGAGCCTTTTTAATTATGTTTTATAATTGAAAAGAGAGTTATTATTATTATTGTAAATTGGATAGACCAATAGTTTAAGTGGAGGGACTTAGTCACTTTCAGAAGGGGTTGAAGACTGAGGAAGGATTTTGTGTTACCAAGCTTGATTGTATCAGCGAAGGTGGAGTTCTTGTATAGAGATCAAACCTGAGGTAAGTTGTGTAGCATTTCAAAGAATTGTATCACCTTGTGTTGCAACAATTAATGAAATGGTCCTCACTATTGGGTGGACTTGGAAACGTAGGCAAGAGATGCCAAACTCCATTATCAATGTCGTATGATAAAATTGTCTTTTGATTGCATGTTTTTTAATTTAGTTTCTGATTTTTAATTAATCATGAATACATTCAAAGTTTAAAATTTGACATTTTATGACATTTTTAAAAATCAAGCCAATTTAATAGGTGAATGGAAGTGAAAAGTCTTTTGACATTTCCAATCCAATTCGATAATCGAGAACACTTAATTGCCAAACCATTTGTAAGTTCTTTTGAGTATTTCAATAATTTGATAAGTTTGAGAAATTTAGAATCCATATTTTAAACTTCACTTTGAG
Source organism: Torreya grandis (assembly GCA_037957365.1). NCBI lineage: Eukaryota > Viridiplantae > Streptophyta > Pinopsida > Cupressales > Taxaceae > Torreya > Torreya grandis. Next base: position 47,126 of record JARHVA010008024.1, on the reverse strand, counting down.
TTTACTAGTTTAGTTTACAGATCAGAACCATAGGTATTTCATCATGTTGTTTTGGCTTGCCCATTCGTTGATAGACATCATAATGTGTAACAACTCTGTGTGCATCCTAAATTCATGTAGGCTACCAAAGACCAATATGTAGTATTTTAATTGCATTGGCTTCTCATAATAAATGACCCCATATAATTTTTTGATGAGACTCTTGAAGAATTTATGGTCGCTCATGCTCTAAATATACTCTATGCAATACATCATCTTTTCCAAGCTTGTATAAGAATATATTAATAAGGTTATATGATATGGCTCAATTAACCATTTGCTTCTTATCCCACTCAATGTAGTGCATAGGAAAAGTTCCACGTTCTAATAAATTTTCAATGTCCTCCATGTTATTAGGAACTATAGAAGTTCTAAATAAATGTGCATCTGGGGATTCATCTTCAAGTTCTTTTAGTTCCTCCCCATTGTGAGGTTTGTTGAGGTGATCTGGCCCCACATTTTCTCATCCTGGTTTAAAATTAATCAAAAATTGTAATTCCTAAAAGAGCATTAACCACCTTGATATACATCTTCCCAGCATTAGTTTATTAGCCAAGTATCGCAATGCATGGTGATCCATGAAGAACTCAAAAGGAAAAGATAATAAGTAATGCAAAAACTTTTGCAATGAAAACACAATGTCTAGTGTTTCTCTTTATGGTCATGTAATTATTTTATACAACTAATAATTTCTTATTGGAAAAATGTATCAAGTGGTCCAACCCACCTTCACCTAGTTTTGCTAAAACAGCTCCTACTACAGTGCCAAAAGCATCCTCATGTATGTGGAATGGCTTCTTCCAATTAGTAAATACAAGGATTAGTGTTGTTACTAATCTTTGATTTAACTCAATGAATGTTTTAGATTAAGGTAAAATCAGGTTTTGAAGGGACCACAAAACCCTTTAACAGAAAAAGAAAGATGAATCGATAACGCCCAACAGGAAGGACATTCCTAAAACTTACTGTAAAATAGTATCAAAATCAGGTTTTACAAGGACCTGAAACCACAGACCAAAACCATAAAATAGACCACAGGTTTTACAGAGACCTGGAAACTCAAAATAAGTTTATAAAACAAAGATCCAAGTTTCAGAACCAGTTATAACCTCCAGCATTAAGGACCAAAACAAAAACAGTAACAACAAAGAATACCTTAGTCTTCTAATACCTTAGCATTAACTCAATGAATGTTATTTCATATTTTGGTGTCCATTTTAATTTGGTTTCTTTGCATAGTAATTTCTCCATGGATGCAGATATAGTTGCATACCCTTTTATAAACTTCTAATAATATCCTTTATGACCAAGGAAAGTATATACTTCAATTGAGTTAGTAGGAAGTGGAATTCCTACTATAACATCAATTTTAGGTGGGTTAACCAAAATACCATCATTACACACAATATGTCCCAGTAAGACACTAAGAGGTATACAGAATAGACACTTTTTTAAATTTAAATCAATGCATAAAGCCTGACATTGCTCTAGCATCAATCTTAGTTCTGACAAGAATTCTTTAAATAGAGAGAAGATAGACCAATCATCTAGATAAACTTCCAAAAAATCATGAATGAAATCTTTGAATGCATTTACCACAACTTCAAAAAATACAATAGGTGTATTTTTTAAACCAAATTGAATTACCTTTTATGCGAATGATCCCAATTCAATAGTGAAGGTAGTCTTAGCCTGGTCCTCCTTAGTAATTAGAATCTAGTGATATCCATTGAAACCATCTATAAATTAATATACTTTATACTTATTAATATATTTAAGGACTTCATCTATAAAAGGAATTGGAAATGGATCATTAACACAAGCATCATTGAGTGCATGATAATATCCACACACTTAAATTTCTACTATTTTCTTAGGTTAAACAACCATGGGATTCACCCACTTTACCTTTTTAACTGGATAAATGAACCTAGCTTCTTACATTTGATCAAGTTTACCCTTTACTTTAGTCTTCACATTAAGATTGAGCCTACAGGGTTACTTTTTAATAGGGCATGGACGCTCTTTTAGTTTTATGTGCATTTCTCCCAGAGATGGATCTATGCCTTTTACCTCTATGAATTCACTTAGAAACACATATTTATAATCCCTTAATAGTTTCAAGGCCTTGGAGATTCTTGTCCCTAATAATCTCCCATTATTGTAAGCTTAGGGGCTAACTCCATCCCAATATTTCCTTTAATATTTTACAAAGGTTCCTGATATATCTTGCCTAATCCACTAGGCAAAGTATCTTGAAGAATGTGTTTACCTTCATGTTGTAGAATGTTGATGTTGCACAATTTCTCCTCTTCTACTTGCTCTATTATTTGCACTAGTTTAGGTTCATCTTCATGTTGTAGCTCAAATAAACCTTCTAGATCGATATCTCCATCACTGTCACTATCACTTGATTATGTCAGATCATTGATTGTTCTATTACATGGCTGAACAAGGAGTTATTCCTTTTTGTTGGCTTTGTAATTGTGTAGTATGAGATCTAAGTCTTGTGTAACCTCCTAATGAGATGATGATTTAACAATAGTTTCTAAATCTTATGCTTTTATATGACATAGAAAAAAATTAATTTTTCAAGGCATTATGTACAAGTGGATTATCTTCTTCAAACATAAAAGTTTGAATGAAATATTATTGAAGTTGTGCTCAATGTTTGGTTTTCTTTCTAAATTCTTGATGTATATACCAAAATTTTGGTAGAGGTGCAAGGGTATGGTTGAATATAAGTACCTAATATCATGGTTTTACTCCTTGTGTGGTCTATATATCTATGCACTGATGGATTTGCAATATGGGCATTGGCCCTCTTGAAAGAAAGGCCATTCTAATTTGACACTAGTTGGTAGTTGGAACCTTGTATGCAAGATTTTCATGCTTCCTCCTATTATATTTTTAAGTTTTTGTGTACAGCCCACCATATCATAGTAGTTCCTTTTAGTGCATAGTGGAGTGTGTTGACTCGTTGATCCACCTTTGGTACATGTTGTTCAAGCCTCAATATGAATGAATTGAGATCCTCTGTCATAAAGTTTTGAATTATCTATCATTATATAATGAATAACATGCACATAGGTTTCAACTCATGATCTATGCACTACCAATTTAATATGTGCACATTTGAGTCACCACTTATGGATGATACAGAATCCCAATGTAAAATACCATTTGGGGTTGGTTCAATATATTCCATCATAGTTGCACTAGTATTATACATGAAATATACTTCAAATCTTATCAATGAGTACACTGAAGGAGAAACACAATCTTCGATGTGAACCTACCTAACTAAATACTTTGTTATCATAGATTTTAATACCAGTCATTGTTCTTATTATACAATACCTAGTTCTTAATTTTGACACTCTATAGACTACACCCCATTTTGCCTTTCATCTGTACCCACTTTAAACCAACTATTATCCCCATAAGCATAAGGATATTCTAGATTTTTTCGGATGATATATTGATTTTAATCTAAATTTTTAGGGGTATAACCACTATTTTATCTTTCTAATGCACTTCTAATTGATTGTGCTTATTATTAATGGTCATTTATCCATCATAAAGTTATTTCTTACCAATTAAGGTAGGGTAATGAGTTTTTATATTCTTCATGTTGATGACCTCAAAGTCCCTTCATAAGCTTAATTCAACCACTTTAATTTCAATATCTTCTAACCTGCCAATGGGTTTGACTCTGCCATAATCTACCAAACTCAATATTACTAGACTGTAGCTCAAAATTGGTTCACCAATGACTTCCACATCCCAAGGCTTATTGGTCATGACATACCAAACTACTTTGTCAACCCTTATTTATCCTCATTGTGCACACTCCAAAAGATTAGGTAGGAAGTTAGTGATATTCTATGGCATATCCTCATTGCATAGTATACTAAGTAGTTTCATCAGATTCATTAAAGTAGTCACAACACCCTCTTGCCTCATTATCCTAACAATTTGCCCATATATTTGAGCATCAATAGTTGTGTTTTGTCCTTATAAATTGATTTCTATTATATTTCATGTAATACCTATGCAACTTGAGACATTAAATTCTTTTATGTAGTAGGATAAAGATATTTATCCTGTTGAACTTTTTTAATGCCATGATCCTGAGGCATTTCTAAAGGAGGGAAGCCTTTGTCAACTCTTTGTTGCCTTGTGACAACTTACACAAATGCATTTTTCTTTGGTTGTGCATTGATCATATTTACATTACGTATTGGCTTCTCATTTCTTTTTGCCTCTAAAATAAGGCAATTTTCTATTTGATGTTGACTTTCAACCCTGTAGTATACATAATAGACTTGTCTCTAAGGGTTGGTGGGGTAGTTCTTCACATAATGATATATACATCACATAGATAACATTACATAGGGTTCAAGCTTATTGATTATCATTATTTCAACCTCCTTGATATTTATTATGATATCCACCCCTATACCCCCCTCTATAGCCTCCTATAGTCTATTGATATCCCCACCCTTATGATTGTTGTCCAGTATATCCTCTTTGCTAATTCATCTGCACATCATATCCCCTATATTGGTGTTAAGGGAAAGTTGGAGTCCAGTTTGCCTACTATTTATTCATATTATTCTAGGGTTGTGCATACTGACTAGAATATTGGTATGATGGAGATGATGTATTATTCTAGCTTACTAGGCCCCGTGGCTGATATTATGGTGATGAAGGCATCTAATATTAAGGTGACAAAGGCATCTATCCTAAACTACCTTAAGTCTATTTATCATCTCCATCTTTGGTCCTAGAATTGCTTGCTTTGAAATTGGTATTTATTAAGCCACAATTGTGAAGACTCTCTTTGTTATATCTTGTTTTAATTCTTTTAAAGATCGAAATCTTGTCTCATCATGATTTGTAGATTTATAAAAATTATAGTACATACTATGTGACTTTTTAATATATTGCTAGAAAAGATATCACTTAGACATAGGATGACCAACTACCTTGTAGATTTCACAAAATTCTATTTTAATTATTGGATAGTCATTCCTATGATGTCCCTCTCAGCCACATTTTCTATGCATCATAAGCCTAATTTAGGCTTATCATTTTCATGTATCTCATTCATCTTCCTCATAAAATAATCTAACTTAACTTCTAATTTTGATCCCATCAATGGAAGATCCACGTAATTTTTTATCTATTTTACTTGTATGGCAATAGACTGAGCATTAGCCTTGGTGGAGAATTGGGTTTGCACAATAGTGAACCTTATTCTTGGTCATAATCCCTTTACGAACCAAGCAACCTTGTCTTTGTCTTCTAAAATTAAATTAAATATATTTATCACATCAAAAAACTTGTTACATATTCTCCAAGCATTTCTCTAGATTTGTATTGAATTTCCTTCAAGTCTTGAATAACTTGACTGAAACATGTTTTACCTTAAATTATGCTAATATAAAATATTTAACTTGTGCGAGATCAAGGGTATTTACATTTCTTTTGTAAATTAACTCCAAGGCACATCCTACCAAAGCCCTAATGAGTTCACACTTCTTCACTCATCTGATGTTACCCCTTTTATAATCCATTTCATTTTATAGGTTATCAAGTATTGTTTGAGGTCTGTAGACCCATCATAAGGCATTAAATGCACAAACATACCTATATTAAGTGTCATAATTGTTAGGCTAGTAGTTTTAACTATAGATGTCTAAATACTAACAATTATGACTGGTGGTGATTGTACACTTATTTTTGTGACGTTAAGTGACTATGTAGTGTTTAATGTAACTCTAGGCTACTATGCACTAATCTTTTTAAGAATAAAAATAAATCTTGCTTCCTATAACGTCTTGCTTTCTAATGCTTGCTTGGTTTCTACATTGAGCTTTCCAAACTTTTTAGTAAAAGAATCAAACCAACCTAAATCCACTTTTTTCTATATTTTTCTACCTTTAATAAATAAAGTGGGCTTGGGGGATGCATACCCTTGAAATGAACGATGTTTATGTCTAACTTATTTTTAACTTTGAACTTGAACCTACAATATTATTGCCTTCAATTTTAACATTTTCCCAAGAACTTTCCTTCTTGATTCAACTAAAAACCCTTTTTTTAAGTATGATCTATGTCTACTTCCTAACTATTCTACCTCTGCATCACTCCTTCTAGCATCTTTTTCCTCATTAGGCCCTTTCTCATATTTTGCATACCTTTTTCTTTCAAAAAAATTCACATCTTTTCTCAATAACCTCTCTTCTCTAACATCTTTTTCTTATATGTCTCCAGCTCTAACACTTTCTTCTCTACTCCTAGTCTTATTCATAATTACTACTGGGTCTTTTATCTTATTCCAGCTTCTTTGTTGTTGCATTCACTTTCTAGTCCCAAAATTTTTTTCTTGCTCTAAGTCTTTTCACCTTCCACTTTTAGGATCAATTTCAAGTTCCTTTTACTCAGTTCTTTGTCATTCACTTTCTCTTACACATACCCCCATGGGAATTGAAGTGACTACTCTATATTTGCTAGAGTAGGCATCATATCTTTTTCCACAACTAACATCTTTATCAAGAAAGGTAGTCACTACAAAAAAATTCCTCTAATTCTTTGGACAAATCAATCTTGTGCAATCTCAAAAACTACGTATCCTTGTACTACAAACTTGGTAATATAGCCATTAATTTTAGTCTTCATCTAATAATCTATTGTTCAGGACCAATTGGTATCTAGGTTGAACAATCTTTCTAATTTTTCCTCAATTCAGACTATAATTTTTTTCTCCTTAGACTAAAGTAATATAGTATTCTAATGTAGCTATCCATGTAGCTAACAATTCAAGCAACTCATACCAAAAAACTTCATAGATTTTACCATAGAGGTGGTCTTGGGTAATCTCTTATACATCTTTTCTAACTCTTTATGCTTCTTCTGTAAAGTTCCAAATTTTCTCATCTAACCATCTTTCTACATCTCTCTACCCTAGCAACCATCTCGATATATTTTAACTAAATAGGTTTCATGCTCACCGCACCATTATTAGCATAAGTTCTTAGAAATACTCTAAAACATATTAATTATAGGGATAACTTGTGCAGTGGAGAGTATGAATAGATGTAGAAGACAATACATTATTACCTACCATCTATGATATACAAACATAAACCTAAGAACAAGAAGAAAATAGATGCTAATAGAAGACATAACATAACCAACATAATATTTGATAATAGAGTAAATTAAATTATAGTACTCATTGTGCATTAACCATATATAAAAGAAGATTAAGAAAACCATAACATAATGATCCTATTAATTCCTATAAACATATCAAAACTATATTTTATTACAACAAAGTACTAGATATAGTTTTTTAAAATATGTTGTCTCTTCACATTCCAGCCTTTCAAGATATAAAAGAAAAGACTCTTCGCATTCTTCTATTGCTCGATTAGACTTACAAGGCCAAATACATGCAACAATTAAACAAAATTATATACTTCATACATGTTTCCATCTATTATACTTCACAATTTTACCATACTCCATTCTTCATCTAACACCGTTAAAACAACCTTTATTCCTTTAAGGAAACCTTCAAGACTTCAAAACATTCAATTAGCCCAAATATTAAGAGAGAGATGTATTGCATTAAATTTTATTATGGGGCACTCTACATAAGGGAAACAAGCAAATAAATTCAAACTAAAATAAGGGTCCTCTTGCAGCTTCATTACCTACCACAGAGTTGTGTGTTGGGGTTGCTAATGTTTTTTATGAAGGATGCCATCTATGCCATGTTTATTTTGATTGGAGGTTGAAGTGGAAAGAGATCTTAAATAGATGCATAAAGTTTAGGTTTATTGATATGGTTTTATTTAGTAGCTATAAAATTTTCCCTAAAATAGTTTAGTTTAATTACAACACAATTTCTTTGGTATGTATAAATTTGCCCTAAAATCATCAAGAGTGAAAGATTAAAAAAATTTACTCTAACAATATCATAAACCTTAATCATAATGAAATGGTAGCTTGTTATTGGTTTGCCCTAATTCAACCAAAAGTAATTATGGGATATCACAATAAACCCAAATAGCTATATTTTCATGCATTCATATATCAAGGATGAAAGAACAAATTGAATTTATTAATCTAATTATGCATACCTTTAAATCCTCCATAATTTCTCTAACCAGCATTTGAAAAGGAATTTTGTGGACCAAAAGCTCAGAGATATTCTCTTGCTTAGGAAATTCATTGGAACCTGCTTAAAAAAACATAAAAGAATAAGTATAATCAGCTCTAAAGAAAAGTGCCAGCCATAAAGGGAAAAAATTTCAAACTAAACCATACTCAAAATAGTGGTAATCAAATTCACCCAACTTTCAAAGGGAATTAATACTTGTATCACCACCCCTGATCATTTTTTTTGATTCCATATAAAAATAAAATGTCATAAATATACATTCTAGTTTAAAAATTAAATGCCTTTTAGATCATTAAAAAATATAGATATTCAAAGGACTAGTTAATGGTTAAGAGTCCCCTTCCACATTTTGAAGAAAGATATTCGAGTTATCTATTTGTTATTTTAAGATATCCCCTCTATATAGGAAATTATAGAATTCAAATGTAGCTACAATCTATCTACAGTTGACTATAATCATGTTTTATCATATTAATTATGAACTTATTGGTTGGTTGAGCAGGTAAATACCAAATAAGGAGATTCAACAAAATAATCCTATTTAAGGGAACTGGCTAAACATAATACTTCAGGGTATATAAAATGCTAAAATGGAATTTAAACATCACATAGGGATAATTCCTAGAACAACAAAGTGAGAACAGAATTGTTTGGCAAACAAAAACCCTGAATTGGGATAGATAATTGTCCCTTGACTGGAAACAAATTGAAATACAACTGATAAAATTAAAAGTATAATCTAACATAATTACACAATCCATTTTGAATTTTCCCATTTACATTAATAATAGTTAAGGAGTGATGAAACACACTGCAATTCTCCAAATAAATAGGAAGAAAAGGACCCACAAGGAATAAAAAATTAAAAAATCGCAGTTGACAAAATGGGTACTCCATACAAAAAATAGCCTTTTATTGTATTCTATTTAGAGCTAAATTTTTATTCAATCCAATATATTTTTATTTTGGATTTAAGAATGAATTTATGAAAGCAGAGTACTAAGATAGATTAAGATAATGTTATTGGTGTTTCATGAACCTTTGTGGGTAACTTCATAATAGGGGAATGTGTAACAAAACCAATGCAGGGGAACATAGTAGAAGAGGGCATTGCTTGCAAAGTAGAAGTGGGCATTACTTCTTACCAATTATTCATGTGTTTTTTATGGAGAGATTAGGAAATTAGAAGGGTTGACCTACTTTAGTGGTAGTGTTCTTCATGGTGTTCTTTATTCATAAAGTGAGGAAATGGGTTCATTAACTGCATCAAGTTTGAGTTTGTTTTGGGGTGGATTGGATAGCAAGGGTATATTAGGAAAGGTGTGGGTTGCATGTTAGGGTGTGAAGTGGGGAATCAATAAAAATAGGATTGGGTTTGAGAGAAATCATGGTCAAAGGAAGAATGTGTGTTTTAAGATTATTGGTGTGGATGAGAGAGGTAGTTGAAATTAGAGAGGTCATTTATAAAAACTTGAGTAAGAATGTAGGCCTAAATTTAAGTCAATCTTAGAGGTCGATAATTCTCAAGATGAGAGGAGGTTCCAAAACCTAAGAATATTTGCCTTTACATTAGATAAATTGGGAAACATTTTCAACAAAAAATAAAATAAACTTATTTAGACATCAACTAGGACTGCATCAAAAGGTCAATTATAGCATAACACACACATCTCTCTCCTCATGACATTTCTGTTGAAAAAACAAAAAAAGGTAAAATAAGAGCACTACAAGAAAATAAAATTGAGGAAGGCTATAAATATTGGGAAACATTCTAATATTTTTAATAAAGATGTAGGTCTTCAACTTAGTGATTCATTGAAGTCTATTATTTTTGAAGGAGAATGTGTCCTTTATTTTGGCCCATATTCAATCTAGGTGAATTTGATTTTATACAATATAAACATTTTACTTTTATTTTATGGTGGGTTTCAATGTCTTCTATTTAAGTTCCTTAGAGGATCAAGATGGAAGCTTTGTATACATTTAAAAAGGTTTGATTTTGAGTAAATAACTTTAACACTACTCTTCTTACATAATTACAACCAAGTAATGTAGACCCCCTCAACTCAAACCCATAATTTATATACTAAAAATAATATTAATATTTACAAAAAGAATCCATACCTTAAAATTAATTATTTAATAATTGTTCCCTACAAAGATAATAGAACAAAAATATAGAACCTAAATATTATTTATCTATTCTTCCCTATACGACTAACTTCAAGCCACTTAATTATTATTAATAATACATACAGTTAATTAAATAAATTATGATTTAATCAATGCTTCCCTACCATTTAATATGCATGCTTTTAGAGTTGCCTAAATTAAAAGTTTTATTTCGATGTAATATTGACACATAATATAATCTAAAAGATATGTTAGAGTTATAGAATGAGGGATGTAATTTTTTTTTTTTAAGTAGTAGGGTTGTGTAAAGTGGAGTGTAAATTAGTTGTCAGATTCATCTAAAATTTATGATTGGTGTTCTTATCTCATCTTTTATATACGAAGGGTTAAGCAATAATAATCTTGTATTTATGGTGATGGTAACAATAAAAAATGAGGTTGTATTTTTCTTCATATGATGTGATAATGAATTGTATAGGGAGAAGATGTTAGGTTTCATGATGAACTTGAACAATGATGAAGTAATAGGAAAAGACAAGACCGTACAAAACATACAAGATAGTAAAAGATTTCAAAATACACTAAATAATAATACATATTAATATATTAAAATATTATATTTATATTACATAATATTATAATGATATATAACAATATATTAATAATATTAATATTAATAAAAATAATTATATAATATAATATATTATAGTAATATGTATATTATATTATGTATTATATTATAGACATCATTATATATGAATGATTATAATATTATTACTAATATATAATAATATTATTATATGTAAACTATAATAATGATATATATTATAATAAAACAATATATTAATATATATTATAATAAAATAATATATTAAAATATAATTTATAATATATAGTTTATAATATATTATGATATTATAGTATTTTAATAATATATAATAACACATTACATATTATTATATAATAATACTCTTGTTGCAATGTCCACTTTTTTACCAAGCCTTCAACAATGTTGCATCAAAATTCTTTGTCCTCCTATCTATTTACTCTGTCATTACTTATAAAGTTTGATATTCTTACATGAAAGCATCTTGCCAAGATGGTCAGGGCATGAGAGCAATAACAACAGGAGAGATGACTACCCCAGGGCAAAGGCAAGGGTAAGTTGAATGGCATGGATAAATAGAACAAAAGGGACCTTTGGTAGGAGATTCAGGATGCCCAAGGAGAAGAGAATGGAGAGTATTGGTCAAAAATATAATGGGAGGATTCTACGATTTCTCTTATAGGCCAGGACATGTCAAGGGAGGGTGGCTTTGCACCTGGATCACCTAGTCACTCTATGGGAAGAAAAGTGATTTGGTATTTCCCTCTAGTCTAAGATTTTGACACTCTCACTTGGGGAAAGAATGGGTTGACAAGTACATGGATGGTGTCATTAAAATATATAGACTTTCAAGAGAATATTTAGGTGTTGATGAGTAGAGGTTTGATTGGGAAGTTTGCTAGGAAATGGTTAGATATTGGGGTAGTGGAGAATTGGGTGAAGTACAACGAGGGTCAGAGTTGTAGCATTTGGTTCTTGCCTAAGGGTTTATTTATGGTTGCCTAATCATCATAGGGTAAGAAGGTAGTGATTGTCAAAGGGGGACCCTGGATCTTGGATGGAGCAAGGCTATGGTTGTAAAGGTGATGCCCTAACTTTAACATGTTAACTGCCAAGAAAGGGAAGTTCCCCATTTGGATCAAGTTGTATGGGTTTCTAATTGAATATTGGAATGAGAACTAAGTAATAAAAATCATATCCTTGGTGGGGGGGTACATTAAAACAAACCCAAAGTCTATTGAAGAAGTGTTGGTAGCCTATATGCAATTATATGGCATCTTTGACCTAGATGATGAGATTCCAGAATCCATCCATATTAAAACTAGGGAGGGGATTTAGGAGCAAAAAATAGACATTAAAAATGTCCCTTTTAGATGTTACAAGTGTAGTGAATTTGTTAGGAATAAATCTCTAATTCTACATGTTAGATCAATGAACTATATCCTATAGTGCAAGTAACTAAATGTGGAAAATAAACTTAAAAAACATAGATAAGAAAGAGGACACATTACACAAGAGATTATGTGGAAACATGGGTAAAATGGTAGCTTCTAGAATTCATTAATTCAATAACTTTGTTCTACAATAGCTCCTCTAATAACTCTAGCATTTCTAATATACAAACACTCAATGTTTCTACCTAAAGCATTCAGGTTATGAACCAAGCATAATCTAGCCTACAGGATCCAACCTCCTAGCATGAAAGCACAAGCTTCCATGGATCCACTAACTGAATGAATTACAATAGAGAGCTCATGCATATTTATGTATTTTCAACAAAATAAATAAGAGAGAGAGTAACAACATGTGACCCCAACAAATTAGCCACATTCCATGTGGGGTGAACAATGATCATCAAACGTTATTTATCTTCATTTGCAAGGGTAAAAAAATTGGTCCATCCACTTTAGAAAAGATCCAAACCACTTTCATTTGGCTCCAAACATTGTCTCCCACTCCAGAGGTGAGGATAAACAACAATAGTAAACAATTTGTCTTTTTATTTTAGGTGCACACCAAAGTCAAAAGGGTGTTGCAATCACCTTTTGACTTTGTCCAAACATATGAACCATGGGTTCCATTATAAATTTGACCCATACCAAGCCTTTTATGTTTTGTACCATGTGGCAATACCCATGTGACGACCAAGGACAAACCTATGTACCTTGTTAAAGTGTTACACCCCACTCCCATCACATCAACCTAGTCACTCATGGGATACCCTCCATGGGGCCTACCACATCACCATGAATAGTAGCCATGAATAATAACTATGAATAGTAATTGTGAATAGTGACTTCACACCTAACAAAATTTAAACATATTCACTAAGAGTGCCCAAGAATAACTAGGAACAAGGCCCAAAGTGAGGCACAGCTAGCCAAAACAATGTCATGGTTGAACACCTTTCTATGGTGGAATGAAGGACTCCATTCACTTAAGCTGAAGGTGATTATTACACAAGAAGTGTTGGAAATCAACATTAAAGTCATTGAGTCACTCAAAGGAACTCTATAATGTGGAAATCAGTTGTCTCCCAACATGATGCTAAAAATATGCAACTTTATCTCCAAGGAAGCAAGGAAAATTACATCCAGGATTGCATATGGAAAAGGGATGGTGACAAGAATAAAAGAAGTAGGGGATCATGATGGTGTGTGATCCAAACTAGTAAGTTTAGGTAGAATGGGAAACTTGTAGTTATCCCCCTTGAGGACTTTGAGGAGGAGGGTGATGAGGAGTTGTATTTGATGGATGTTATCACATTGGCATAAACTAATTATAATATTTCCCAGGTAATCTTTGTGGATTTGAGTAGGAGATGAAGAAAATTGAATAAAAAGCTCATGGATGCAGAAGTTCTTTTGTTATAGAATAGATGAAGAAAATTGAATAAAGAGCTCTGACTCATAAAGAATCTTAGAAGAAATAGAAAATTGGGCCATAAATAAGTTGTAATTTATAACCTTAATTCCTAAGGGTGAGGTGCAAGTCTCCTTTGGGGATTACATGCCTATTTCACTCAATAACATAGTATATAAAATCATATCCAAGGCTATCTCTTTTAGACTCAGGTGTTTGTTAAATGATCTAATTTATAGTGAGTGGGGAGGTTTTGTTCGTGACAAAAACATTTATGATAGTGTTATAATCACCCATAAAATCATACAATCTTTAGTGGTGGGTCACAAGAAGAGGGTGATTCTTAAATTAGACATTAGTCAGGCCTACGATAGGGCCAGTTGGTAGTTTTTTATGAAGACCTTAGAAAGTTTTGGCTTTTCCAAAGACTGGTGTAATTGGATTTTTAATTGTATTTTGAGCCCCAAATTATTAGTCTTAGTCAACAGGGAAATGACAGGGGTTTTTTAGGCCTTACAGGGTCTTAGACAAGGGGACCCCCTCTCCCCATTCCTCTTTATCCTAATGGTGGAGGATTTGGGAATGGTAATATCAGGAGCGGTAGTGGGTGGGAAGATAAGGGTTATAAAGGCCATGGAGACTATGGAACGTGTCACATATCAATAATTCTTAAATGATATAGTGTTTTTTGTAATATCGACTATTAGGGAAACATGAGATTTCAAATAAATATTGGTGGACTATGAGAAGGCATCAAGGAAATGCCTCAACTCAGAAAAATTATAAATATTATTCATTAATACCCCTTTATATGCATAGTTGGCTCTTTCTGGGATTTTGAATTTCAAAACTGGAAAGTTACCTGCCAAATATTTGGGTGTCCCCATGTTCATTAGAATGGGTAGAGATTCACTATGGGACAACTTGATTAAATATTTTTAGGCAAGACTGGTAGAGTGAAAAAGGAAGTTGTTTTCTTTGTCTTGATGAATTATCCTCATTAAGATAGCGTTGAGCATTTTATCGATCTACACTTTGTTGGTCTTACAACCACCATCTAAGGTTTTGAAGGAGTTGAACTAAATTATAAAGATTTTTTTATGGAAAGGCACATAGGGAAAAAGGAAAATCATGCTTATTAAATGGAACAAGGTTTTCCTACCTCATATGGAAGGAGGCATAGGAATCAAAAGACTAGAAATCTAGAACTTAGCTCTAGGAGCCAAACTGGTTTGAGACATGGTTAACTAGACCTAGGAAGTTTGGAATCAGTTTCTCCAGCACAAATATTTTGGGGATTTTTCCCCAATTAACATTCTAAAGGTGTGAAATCCACCCAAGGGTTCTCACCTTTGGATTTTCATTTTCAAATCTTAATTTATCAACAAACAACATATTTTGTGGGTGATAAATGATAGACACTCTACGGATTTTTGGATGGATTTTTGGAATGGACATAAGCCTTTGTAAGAGATTCAGAAATTAGGTGAGGTCAAAGATATTTTTAGAAACTAGTGGGGAGATAAGGCAAGAAACTATCTTGAAATATGACTTATGGGAGTGAAATTCTAGAAGTGGAAAGAAGTAGAGATCACACCAATATCAGAGCATCAAAACCTATTATTAGTGAACATTTTAGCAAAGTAAAAGGTTTTCATAATCATGAAGAATGATATTATCTAGTGGGTATGGGATAAGACAAGGTGTATGTAGTCAACCTAGGGTATAAAATGGATGAGTAGATTGAATCCTCCTTCAGATGGACCAAATTCTTATGCTAAACTATGGCAAGTTTACCCAAAGCTAGGTCCTTTGCATGGCTTACTATGCAAGGGTGTATCTTGATACAAGACCATTTAGAAAAAAAGGGAATTATTGGCCGTATCTTGGTACATCATGTGTATGGTGGATGAAGAAGATGTAAATTATCTACTTTTTAATTACCCCTTCATGATGGTTGCTTAGAACTAGTTGTGTGGCAAGTTATTCTAGAGTTGGACTAGACTGGAGTCCTTGAAGTAGGCTTTTATCTCCTAGCCAATTGGCTCAGTGGGAGATAATTTGTCTTGTCTATGGAAGTTGTGCCCAATGATTTTTATATGGACTATATGTAAGGAATGAAATCAGTGAATCTTTTAAGACTATTTCAATTCTTGAGGTGGTAATCAACATAGTAAAAATGGCTATGTCATAAGTTGGTTCCACCCATGCCCAAAGATACATAGGCTATCTTTTAGATTGGGATTTTTATATTATCTCCTCCTGACATTGGTTGAAAGAGGCCCCATCAATGGGTCAGTTGTGATGTCAAAGGATGCAAAGTGAACGGGGAAGATGGAGTGGGTGTCACCCTCTCTGGGGATGTTCAAATTAAATTTTGATGAAATGAGGGGAAACACAGGGGCATTAAGGGTTGGTTTTTATATGCACCCAAAATTTACACAGTGTGATATTTATAATACAAATTTGATGATGATGTAATGACCCCTTATTTTGTGTTCCACAGGGAACTCTCTAGCTCTATTCCTTCCCTCTGCTTCCATATTCTTCTTTTAACCCCTTTTAGTTCCCTTGATTCTTATTTTCCTATCCATTTCCACTTTATTTCAAAAATTAGCCATAGGTGATGAAACTATTGCCCCAAGTGATATAATCACCCCCCTTTGTTACAAAAACACCCCCTAGTTTACAAAACTATCATGACGGTTTTAAAATATAAAAGGCAGTTTTGATACTAAAGGGTGGTTATGAACTAAAATAATGGTAGTTTTTTAATTTAAAGAGGTGGTTTTTTCAAAATAAGTGGCGATTCTACAAATGCCTCTGCGTGAATTAGTGGTTCCATCATAGTTGAAATGTCTTCCAAAATTAACTCTTGTAACTTCATTTTTCATGCATATTACATAACTATCTTTATGTTTCTTATTTTCATCACCTTATGTTCATTTCTAATCATTCCCAACTCATCACTCTCTTAATTTTAGCCTTCTTTAGTTCATCTCAATTTGAACTCACTATCACACTTAGTTTAACTCTTTTATGCAAACTCCACTCTCTTCCTACAAGAAGGTCAATTTTGACCTAATTTCAGATCTGAAAATTACAATTACAAGTTTATATTAAGAATCTTTTACAGCCACAACCTTATAAAAATTTCCCAAATATTCAACCTCTATTATTTTTGAGTCACTTACACAGTTACAAGTGAAGAAGTGTCATTAGTGAGAGCAACTCAGACCTTACAAGCCAATACATTAGCCAGCCTCAGTTTAACTGCTCTTCTTTTATGGATTGTGTCTTCTCCATTTTTCTATCTTGTTCTAGAGTTTGTGCATCCTCTAGATAGATATTTTCTTGAATTTACACAAGAGCATACAAAGCTAGCATGCTAAGGATTTCTCCATCAACACACGACATGCACTTCAGTTGATTTATTACAGAATCAGGTTGGTGTTCTTTTAATTTTTAGTATTTGTGTTCTTTGTTAGATTAGATTTAGTATAATTTATTATTGTGATTAGATTATTTTTACACAAAAGAGAAAAGAAGTAAATTTTATAGTGAAATAGATCCATTTCTTTTCATTTATCTTTGCTACCAAAAACATAATTAGTTTTGATCTATGCTTGCATTTTATAGATTACTTTCCTTTCAAATTAGTAATACATCTTGTTAATAAATACAAGAAAATTTTTCTTCACAAGTATTCAATTCATTTTCAGCCAAGGCAACTCTTTTTTTATTCAATATCTAAGCAAAATTATTACATTTTAACAACCACCTATTCAAACATAAAAACATAGACAACCGTAGGTGCATGCACAAAGGTAATGAATTATTGATCTTACTTGTTTTAAATAATTAAAATCATTGTCATTCATATCTTTTAAAATATGAAATCAGAACTTATATCTTTTGCTTTCATCCTACTAGTTCATTAGAAAAAATTTGTTTGTAGCAAACTAGAAAGGTTAAAAATCTAGCCTAGTTTGTTTACAAGAAAATTCATAGAAAACATTTAATTACTAATGTTTTGGATAAAATATCTTCTCATACTACTTGTACACATAGATTAAATTCACATATTTAGTTAATTTCACATGAAATAATCAAAACAAACAAAAACATTTCATCTAATTTAAATATAGATAAATCTTAAAAAAATCAACATCTTGCATAATAGCATAGGTTTCTTCTTTCTTCCATTGCATGCATCTCAAACATTTAAAAGGATAAAGAAAAAAGTTTTGATTTTATTTTATTTTAGTTTTTATATCCTTTATTTTTATTACTTTATTTTCAATAAACAAGTACTCATTTATTAAAGACCTATAAAAGCCCAAAAATAATAAAACAAAATAAAAACAGTGTCAAAAGCTTTGTTATTTCACATAAGCCATACCAAATCCTTACCGATTCATGTAAGCAAATAAGCCATACCAAAATATTTACCAATCCATGCAATTAAATACATCTACCATAATACATGACCATCTACACAAGAAAACATGTACCAATCCTTGCTTCAACATTCCAACAAACACATTTTACGAGCCATTGCCTAAACAAGCTCATACTCTTTTCCACAGATTTTACCTAGTCTCTTTCAAATGACCATTTATGTGACACCAAGTCTTCTCTGATATGGTATATTCCATATATTTAGAGCACTTGGTCATACTATCACCACATAATCAGATACTAACACTGAGTTGAGACATGAGGTATTTCAATCGACTCCAATTCCCCACCTCATCATAGATTCCTTAGTTGCCTTAGAAGAGTAAGAATGCATCCCCAATCTACCTATCATTATTTTCCCATAAAATAGGGGACATTAATACAACATCATATAATATTAGTCATGCATCAATCCCATCATTTCCTTAGGTCTAGCCTTATCTTACATCATTCACACTTAGTGGATGGCATTGGTTAGGCAGAGTCAACCCAACATAATAGATCTTCTCCCATGAGTCATTCAACTCAATCTCCCTCATTTCCTTGAGCCTATCATTAACCAAGAATTATACCTTCTTGTGATATTAGAGACTGAGCGGCCTCAAAGATCTATCTCCACATACCTTGATGCTCTCAATGAGTACTGAGACACTATTGACGTATTTGGGTTCCATCATAAGAACACATTACCACCACCTATCCCAAATCCCATTACACCTAATAATTATCTAAACCCTTAACCCATCCATTATGTTGATTACCTCAGTTAGAACTCAAGGAGTTGAGTGTACACTTTAGAATAGGATTATGAAACAAGTTAGCTCATGCATTAGTCAATAAATCTCAAAATAAGCATAAATAACTAATGTGTTAATCCTACTCCCTCAAGGGAAAATGCTAATGAATTTAAAGAAAAAATTATAAAATTAAGATAAGTTATACCATCCAAGTAGATATTCTCCCTCAAAAGTGGTCAATAAATGTGTTTTTCCCTAGATTTGGTGTTACAAGTCTTCATCAATGAGGTGTAGCATGAGCCTTCATCATCTCTTAGTTCATCAATGGCTTAGGTTCTTCAATTTGGTCTTTATTGGGTGAATGATTATAGCTTTCAATATAAATATTCATGCATATTACTCAATTGAAGCTTGTTTGAAGGTATTTTTGCATAATAAGTTTACACAATTCAAGCTCAAAAATGATGGTCTTGGCTCTCTTATTTATAGCTTTTCTAAAATGTTCATGATCAACCATGACCATCCATCTTGAGATCAAGATGTGTGGCCATGGTTTGATTCAATCTTGGAGGGACAAGCAATTAATGTGATCATTAATATTTGAAAGAATGGGGAATTGATGAGCCATGGGAGAGCTTAATCATAATATTTATCTCATTAATGGCTTATGGATGACACCCATATGATGATGTCATGAGATGATGTGGAATTGAATAATGAATTTTTAGTACATAGATATTCAACAACTTTCATGGAATTTTCACTTAAGCTCCTAATTTTATTTTATTTTCTTAAGTGACTTTAATTAATTTTCCATAATCCTTTGACAATTTGTTGCACATTTAACAAACCTAGTCAAAAATGTCATTTTATTGAGTCATAATTTGACTAGAGTATAATCAGAAGAAGGTGTCAGTTGCGTATAAGGTAATACCCCAGTTAGGGTTTATAGATGTGAAATAACACATGCACATAATGTGTGTTTTTGAATTAGAAGATTTCAATGGTCTAGGATGTCATTTTACATGGTCATAATTTGACTTGAAGTGATTTGGGAAAATATAATTATTCTATAAAATGTTTACTCTGATCAGGAATCAATAGACAAGAATCAATACCTGTAAGTGATGTGTGTGGATGAATTTAAGCATTTTATTGCATTCAGTCTAGATTATGTGTTATTGTGAAATATCATTCAGATTTGCAATTTTAGTACAATAGTGATAGGAATTGGATGTCTACATTTTGCCCCTATTTGAGAAGGCATGATGAGACATTTGGTCAAAGAAATGTCTTTTTAAAGAAAAAAAAGGTCACTATAATTAGAATAAATAAATTCATTCTTACTTTTCACTAAATTTTGTATGAGTCATGGAGAAACAGGGTTAAGAAAATGCCCCAAACAATGTTTGGGTAGCCCATGATGCCCCCTCAAGGGAAGGATGGAAAAATTGAACTTTTTTATGGGTTAGCCCTCAATCAAAAGAAATAATAATCACGTTAATTTTAGAAAAGAAGGCTGAAAAATAGAGTAATTAGAAGATAGTGGGAGTAAAAGTAGATAAACGAGGCTCATTAGAGCACCCCAAGAAGATAAATGGGGTAACTATAGGCCCAGGGGGAAATTTTGAAAAAATTACTATATTTTGACCCCTGAGGGGGTAAAAATAGTTCATTTTTATCATTGTCTATAGTGATCTAGAGCTCTAAGTTTTCATTGTCAGAGAGCTTTAGAAAATGGCAAATATCCCACACCACCAACACCTTTGTGAGCATGTGCAAGAGTATTAGAGACTAATAGGGAATGGGTCATCAATGAGCATCCTTTTTTGGTATTTAATTTTAGCATTTATGGCATTTATTATGGGTAGAAGTAGGGACTTTGGTGATCCATTAATTGCCCAAATTTGTAATCGGTGAGGTCACCTTCAATAATGACAAATTCACCATTGAGATCATATAGATCATCAGGTCTTTGGTAGGTTCTCAAATCAAAATGGTGAGATTGTCATTATATTAGCGAACTCATAGATTTGGGAAAAATTAATTGATCAAACAACAATTTTGTCAGGATAAATGGTGATGTCTCTAACAATAGCAAGATCACCCTATGAATTGGTAAGAACGATATATGTATTAGTGGAAGTGCTAAAAAAGGGAAGAACACCTTATTAAATGGAAAAATTGATATAAAAAACAACAAGATAGTTGATAAAATAATGATGGTGCCAAAAAATGGATTTTGGAGCCTTTAGGAGATTAATCTAGGCCCAAAATTAGAAGAAGAGAGATTGGGGCCCATAAATGATTAGTCTAGGCCTAAAATTAGAAGAAATTAGGTAGATTGTATTAGTGAAAGGAAAAATAATTGACCTAGTTCCCTGTGTTTAACTTATAAAAGAGAGTCAGAGTGATTACGTCATGAAAATAATGATCCCAAGTACTATTTTGATAGGGCATATGAATGGATGAGCTTGTGGGCATCCTAGAGGCCTTGGAGCTATATCACCTAGCATGATTATTAGTGATTCATGTAGATAGGGCCTATTTATTAGCATTAATAAAGAGGTGGCATTTGGAGACCTCAACATTCCAATTACCGATCTGAGAGGCCACTGTTACATTGGAGGATGTTCATCACATATTATGGGTGTCAATACAAGGTTAGAAGATTACCTAAATGTTGGCATGTTGATGGGCTATTTTAGATGACTTGTTTAGAGTGGTTGACCTAGAGGTTATTGATAAGAGCATTGACAAAGATGCATTGGAGGACCTAGCTTGGCCTCCAAATGGTGGAGCAATAAAAAAAATAGTAACAGGGGCTCTAGGAGTGGTTTTAGCATAGGGGATAGTCCCCCCAAAGGTATTTATATTTATGGATCTTATTAGTGACCTTCGACTGCCTACTAAGAGCAGATGATTCTTCCCACTTGGCATGATTGGGGTTGTGCAGGATATGTTTGATCATCTAACATGATTTTCATGGGGGGTGATTATCTTGGCCAAACTATATATATATCTACACATGATAGCCTACTATAGAGGGTGTAACATTAGCCACAACACACTTCTTTAATTATAGGAATGAGAGCACATAGCCATTGAGCAGTTAGTGGGGTTAAGGTATCATCGAGGGCCAAAGAATCTAGTGGAATTTAGGTGGTATCTAACAAGTCCTAGTTTACGTGGCCATCTAAGAGACTTTCCTTATTATAGATAGGTGATAGATGAGATGGTTGATGGGGATTTTATCTTCTAGCCCTATATATACTTAGTGGTTTTGGATTGAGGACTTGTTTTTGATCACTTATATGACCACACCATGCTATATTATAGGTCACCATGATTTTATAGTGGAGAGATATAGACCAAATCAGGTACAATGATAACTTGTCTTCCAACAAGATGTCCTAGAGCGTCCCCACTATTTTGTGCACATGACTAGGGAGATTCAAGAGTGAGGGCCACCTATACCCTAGGATCAAGTGGTGTTGGATTATGGTAGGGTCTTGCACATGTAATGGGATTGTGTAAGAGGTGATACAAATGTGGGGGTTATAGATGTGTATACAGTATGGTGGGTTGGCATCTAACTAATTCAATTGGCTAGGCCACAACCATAATGGCTAATATTACATTAGTGGTGGGTAAGATTTAGGAGAGACTAGGGGTAGGCCCTAGTACAAAGATAAGATTAGGTATCAGGTCAGCTAGCCATTTCAAATGTGATTTCATTATAGGTAGTCCATGCTCAGGTACAATAAGATCCATTAGATGATTTAGAGATGGTTGAGTTGGATAGACAAGATGTAGAGATGAGAGATGCCCTAGGTCATGATTAGGGCCATAGGTCAGGGATAGGAGAGGCTGGGTCCTCTAGGATAGGGATAGGCATAAGGATAGACATAGGTTTAGGAGAGGTAGGGTCCTTTGATACAAGTAGGTCTATAGAGGACCAAAAACTAATAAATAGGTTATAAAGAGATATTACAGCTTATCTATCAGAGATAACAAGCCTATAGGGTGACACAGTTAGCTTACAGGCTTAGTTAGCTACAACACAGGGGGAGACCATTAGGTTATAGGGTCTAATTATAACTAAGGATGCAAAGATTGTGACTCTGAGAGGACATGTGGCTCAATTTGTAAGAGTTCAAGCTCAACTAGTTAATTAGGACACATAATTATAGATAATAATTGGTCAGTGGGATAGGGGTCAGGTGGATAGGGAGAGGTCGGTTTCTCATGTAGAGATATTGATAGAAGAGCAATATGAGGCTTACTAAGCTAGGATAGATAATGGTTTGAGATCAGTTATAGCCCCTGCTAACATGATTGTATCCAAGGATGATCCCTTATGCATGAAGGATGATGTCCTACATGCAAAGGATGAGATAGTTTATTGGTAGAGGTTATATAAGGTGGCAGTCCCCATAGAGAGGAGAGATCCTTCCTATAAAGATTACACCAGATCCCAACAGACTAGCTGGACCTCTAGGTCTAAACATACTACCAAGTCAGAGTGGTCAATGGCACAACCATCATCATAGTGGGTAGTCATGGGGCCTCCACCACTGCATCCACCATCAGGCATGGGTCAGAGCTGCTAATAGAGTCCCCCTAAGGATGGCCATGATCAGAGCTAATTTTTATAGCTCAATTTTATAATTATGAAATGCATAGATATTCTCTCAATGTATAAGGCATTATTTTGAGACATATATATGACATTCATTCTTTTGGCTCACTACTACTTGTACATAGAATCTTAATATTATTTTATTATTACATGATGTTTACTTTTATGTTGCTCTTGTTATGATATGATGATATATGTTAGTGTTAGGAGATGCACTTCCTTAGTTAGCATATGTATGTTATGTATTTATTGCACTACTTCATGTATGACTAGATGTTAGAGGATAATTTATGAGATATACATCCCAAACTAATCATAGAAATAGTCAGATATACTCAATATATATGTCAATAGATGCACATCCTACATAGAGAGTCTTATTTTTTTCCAATGCTTGGCTTAGGATATCTTGTTTAGGTAGTAGATATGTAGGATAGTGCTTTTAGAGATTTTCTTTGGTGCCACATTGGCTTTTAAACTTTGGATAACTTGGTGTTTAATTTATCAAAATGAAATTATGTATCATAAGTATGAATAACTTATAATAACATTGTATTCTATTTACAATTGATCAATTCAAACATGAATATTTATAACTAAAGATAATGATAAAAACTATCAAAACTAAAGTTACAACTATTTATGTTTGAATAAAAAACAAAGTTGAGGAGATGTATTTCCATAGGTAAGAGTTCAAAAAACAACTAAAATGGTTACAATAGGGACTATGAACAAAGGTACAAGGAACTACCTAGCTGAGGAGATGCACTTCCACATGTAGGAGTTCTAATAACAGCTAAAACTGGATGCAATGGCCCATGTGATCTTGTTAAGGTGATGATGAATACCAAGCAATAGTAAAATAAGAATAGAATAGTATGTGGTGGTAAATAAATATGAGGAACCATCTAGCAGGCAAAAGCCCCATGTTGACATACCTTCATACACTTATTTAGAAAAGAGGCTGCCAGATATTGATCAAGCTGAATTGTTTTGTAGAATGGTCACTAAATGTATCCAAAACACTAATGAATCATAATCAAGATCATAATTTGTATTGGGTACAAAAATTCATGGTTACAATAGCCTAGAATGAAATGGTCTAGGTTGGTCTAGGGTTACAATGGTCCAAGGTAAAACAGTCTAGAGTTACAATGGTCCAAAGTTACAATGGTCTAGAATGAAATGATAAATGGTATAGGATACAATGGTCTAGGTTAAAATGGTATCAGCTACAAGTTTAATGAAATAATAAATGACTTCATCATGAGTTGCCCCTAATTAAGGGCTCTTGTAGACAATGGTTCAAATGGTTATTGAGCATAAATACACTTGAGATGTACAATATTCATGGGATTCAAGAGTTTTTTGCCATTTAGAGTAGCCAATATGTATGCCCCAAATCCATAGTTTATTTTCACCATGTATGGGCCCAACCAATTAGGTTGAAACTTGCCCTTCTTACATTCAATATTAGTGTTCTTTTGGTTTTCCTTCAAAACCAAGTCACCAACTTCAAACTCTCAAGGGAGAATGTGCTTGTTATAGCTACAATGTAATTTATCCTGATATGCTCTCAATATATCCATGGTAGCCAAATGCTTACCATCGATAAGTTCTAACTCTTTTATCATGGGCACTCGATAGTCTTTAACATCAATAATGTTCTCCAAAGATACCTGCAGTGAAGGTAGCTCAACCTCAACTAGGATAATAACCTCTATGCCGTAAACCAAGGAATATGGGGTGGCTCCTATATGGGTTAGATGACTAATGTGATAGGCTCAAAGGGTAGGAAAAATTTATAAGTGCCAATTATGGCTAGTGTCATTGACAATCTTCTTAAGGACTATGATAATGGTTTTGTTAGACACCTCAGCTTGACCATTGCCTTATGGGTTATATGGTGTGGAGTTCTTGTGTTTAATTTTGAACATGGTAAAAAAATATTTCACATCCTTGTTCACAAATGAACCACCATTATTGAATATAATTCAGGATGGGATACCATATCAATAGATGATATGGTAATGGATAAACTTGACTATCTTCTTCCCAATGATGTAAGTGAGAGGAATGGCCTCAATCCACATAGTAAAATAATCAATAGAAATTAAAATGTGTTTTTGGCCATTAGAGGATGTTGGGTTTATTTTCTCAATGAAATTGAGACCTCATATAAAGAATGACCATGATATAGTGATTGGTTATAGTGGCAAAGAAGGTGCGTGTATTAAATTACCATGTTGTTGGTGGGAAACACACCTCCTAACATAATTTCAAGCATCTATTTCCATATTGGGCTAATAGTACCCTATTTTGAAGAGTTTATTGGCTAAGACTACATTGCTAGTGTGGACCCCACACATTCCTTTATTGACCTTCTTAAGCACTAGTTTTGATTCTCCTAAAGATAAATAATGAAGAAGCATTCCATCATAACCTTTATGATAAAGCATGTTCCCAAGGAGGGTATGACATGTTAGGTGATAGAAAAATATTTTCTAGTGATTGTTCGAAAGGTCATGGAAATAATTAGAAATGTCTTGATACCAAGGGAATTTAAGTGGGAGATTGGGACAAGCAATTATATATACCCTCTCTAAATCTGGTAATACATGAGCAGGATGTAAAAGGTTATTTATGAGAAATTGATACTCTTTGACATCATTGGCAACTTATACCATGGACCTAATTATTGCCATTACATTAGCTAATCTATTCTTGGCCTGTGGCACCTATTCAAACTGTAGGGACTTGAAGGGGAATTGAGATTATCCACAATGTGCTTGTACAGTACAAGCTTTACATTTTGAGTCTAATATTGGTTTGTGGTCTAATTAATTATCAATTAAAAATCTCCATAAACTATTAACTATTGTATATCCCACTAGATTGTAAAATGAAGTCCTATAATGAGAGCTTCATACTTAGCCATATTATTGGTGCAGTTAAAACTAATATGAAAAGATTTGGGGATGAGGTCCCCTTGTGGTGCGACCAATAAAATGTCAGCCCTATATTCATAGGATGTAAAGGATCCATCAAAGTATAACTTTCATTATTTATGTCCATGAGCCACTTCTTCTATCACCATGATAGAGTCATCTGGAAAATCAAATGTGAGTGGTTGAGTATTTATAACTAGAGCTTTAGCAAGTTGATCTGTAATGAGCTACCGATTAATAGCCTTTTAATTTCGATACTCAACATCAAATTCACTCAAGATCATGACCCATTTATCCATGCAACCTGTAAGATTTTCTTTGGATAATAAATATTTGAGAGGGTCCACTTTAAAAATAACGATAGTTTTATTGTTCAACATATAGTGCCACAACTTTTGGGAAGCAAACACCATTACCAAACTAGCCTTCTCAATAGGTGTATAATTATGCTCGTATGCTAAAAGTGTTCTTATTAGATAATAAACCACATGCTCTCTACTTCCTCATCATGTTAGGCCAAGAGTGCCCCTAATGCATGTTATGTGGTTGATATGTAAATAAGCAATGGTTATCCAGGTGTTGGCAGTATCAAGATTGGTGGGTTGGCTAACTATGTCTTGAGTTTTAAAAATGCTTGTTGATATTCTATAACCCACTAAAAATCAACCCCTTTCTTCAAAAGGCACATGAAAGGATGAAACTTGTCTACCAACTATGAAATAAACTTGTGAATAGACTAAATCATGCCCTACTGGTTGTGAATTTATTTCAAATTGGAAGATTGAGGCATCTCTATGATAGCCTTAACCTTAACATGATCCACTTTAATCCCTCTTTATGATATATTTTCTAAAAGTGATGCCAAAGATGCACTTCTTAGGATTTAGATGAACCTTGTACTCATGAAGTCTCTCAAAGATTCTCCATAGAATGTCAGGATGTCCAACATGTGTTCTTTATTTTAATATAATATCATCAACATAGTCCTCAACAATTTCATGGAAAATGATAGTCATAACACATTTATAGGTGGCACCAACATTCTTCAAGCCAAAAA
Source organism: Torreya grandis (assembly GCA_037957365.1). NCBI lineage: Eukaryota > Viridiplantae > Streptophyta > Pinopsida > Cupressales > Taxaceae > Torreya > Torreya grandis. The sequence continues at coordinate 19,443 of JARHVA010008024.1, read as the reverse complement.
TCATGACTTAGTAATATAATATTCCTCATGGTGTGGTGAATGTGATCTTATACTAGTCCTCTGGAGCTATCTTGATTTGGTTATATCCTAATAAGTCATCCATGAGGTACAACATCTCATACCCACTAATTGAGTTGATAATCATATTGATGTTAGGTAGAGGTAAATCATATTTAGGGCATGCTTTATTGATATCTTAAAAATCAGTATAAACGCGTATGCTCTATGGATTTTTGCTCACTTGGACTATATTTGATATCCATTTAGAATAGTCCATTGGTATGATGAAGCCTACTCCTACTAGTTTTTCTAGCTCCTTCTTCACTAAAATAGCAATGCATGGATACATTTTTCTTAATTTTTGATTGATTGGCTTAGCATATAGATGTACAACAAGGCAATGCATGACCAAGTCAAGGTTTAAGCTTGGCATGTCTTAATAAGCCCATACAAAGATATCAATAAAATAGCTCATAATGGTGACAATGTAGTCATGCTCTTCATTGGTGAGAGATTCTCCTAGATAAACAATCTTGGGATCTTCATAAGTTCCTAGGTTCACTTCAGTTGTATTTTCTATAAGGAGTGTAGAACCATCTTATAAAATAGTGGAAAGTGTTTGATTCTTATCCTCTTCTTCTACTTTAGCTTCTGGTTATGAGCCCCAAAGCTCTAGATAGTGAGAGGAATCTTAGTCTACTAGTTCAGGTAGTGGCCAATTAGCAAATATTTCTAGAAAGTCTAGAGCAAGACACTCAAAGACTTTATGTTGTTTAGATGTGATACTGGCACTGGTTGTAGAGCCAAGAGTTGGTAGACAGTGTGATTCCTTTAGAAATGAACAAACTTCCCCATCTAAGAGTGCTTGAAATAATTTTTCACTTAAGGGCTTGACTTTTTCTTTACTTTTTCCTTAATCAACAAGCACCTCAAAGAGGTTTTCACTTGAAGATCTTGATGATTTATATTTTGTGTGACCAAGAAATTTTATCTACTCTCCAAAGTAGGCATTAAAGTCTAAGGAAAATTCAAAACCTTGTTTGTGATCACTAATTGGTAATCCATCTCTAAGGCCCATGTACTCAGTAATAGACTCCTCATTCTAAAATTCATCGAGGGGCATAATAGAATCTTACTAGTCCCAATCAATGAGGTCAAGTGTACAAAGGGTAAGTGGATAATGGGTTGTGATAGTCACAATAGAATTAGAGTCAAATAAATTAGTGTCAGCTAGCTCATTATAAGCACTATAATGGGATGTTGTGTCACTATCAAGAGTTTATTCATCAGTAAATAAAGGGGAATCACTATCAAAATACATGAGGTCACCCCCAAGAAGTATAAATCTGAAACCTTGATTCATAGTAGGTTTGTCAGCTAATAAAGGTTCCAAAATACCTTGTTCATGTGGTCCTAGGCCCTTTCTTACATAATCCAAACTATCAATAATTTGATTAGGGATAGGGTACTTGGGATTCTAAAAATAATTTGCTAGGCCATCAATGTACAATGAATCTCCTTCAGTAAAGGCTTCTTGATCTTGATTTAGGTAAGAAGCCAATACAAAAACCATTAGTGGCTTCTACATATTATTTTTCCAAATCATGTTGGTTTTATTAGGGCTTGTGGAAGTTTTAGGTCTACCATAAGACTTAGGAGATTTAGGCAATTTTGTAATATGAAATACATCTTTCAGATAGCATGTGGAAATACATGTGTCCTCAATAATGAATTAGTTTGTAAATGTTGTGGGAAATGGATTGGCCAAAGTGGAAGCAACATCACTAGGGTCAATATAATTAGATTTGGGTGGTTCATAAACTATTGCCTTGTTCTTTTTGACTACAAATTTGGAGCCAAGATAATAGTTATAGTTATGGTATTCAGCCTCTAGGTGTTTGCAATATTGGTAGGGATACAAATCAACATGAATGGTGACCTCAATTCCAGCATGAGGGAACTCAAGGCATTGATGTAAAGTAGATAGGACAACCTATGCTTTATGGATCTCAAGATGACCAAGAAGTATATTATATGTAAATTCAATGTCCATGACATGGCACAAAGTATCATGGGATATAGACCCAACAATAATCATCAAACAAATAGTCCTAGAAGACTCTCTTTCAAAGTTGTCATACACTTTGATTGTGATTATTTCATGTTCTTTATCCTTCATGGTATAACCTAATCATTGTATCAAATGTAGTGATACTATATTTAGACTTGAACCACTATCTATAATAACTTGCTTGATCTTATGATTTTCTATAATGAACTCAATGTATAGGGGGTTATTATAGCTCAGACCAAGGAAAGACATATCGCACTAATCAAATGTAATTTGTTGACTCAGAGATAGATGCCCTACAAGTGTTTGAAAGTGGCTAGTTTTATGTCTTTGGGAATAGTGGACCATTGAAGGAAGTCATTGAGTATAGTCTTATGGAATTGAAACGTATGTTAAAGACCTAAGATAGAAATTTGTGCAGGGGATTTACTTAGTTGGTCCTAGATGTTATGTGGATTCTCAATAGAAGGCTGAGAGGTTTTGGCCCTGGCTGGTATAATGTTCAGTTTAGGATCAAAAGGCATAGTGTTTAAATTTGGTTCAATGTGGGAAGAAGGCAAAGGGCCTTGAAGGGTAACTCACGAGCATCTAGATTTAATTTCACAATTTTGAGTTGACACGAAGTCATTACAATTAGAAGAATGGGTTGGTGGTCCAAAAATAGTAACCCATAAAAATTGAGGCACAATGGAATTGTTTAAACATGGTGAAGCATTATTTGAAGAGGAGGGTGTCAAACCCAAAATAAGGGGACCAACACTTTGAAAAGCATTGGATGGATCATGGGTTTTGGTTGTAATGTGGTGACATGATTAGTAAAAATACATTATATAATATTATTATAATCATAAGGAATCATATTATAACCTAGGTTGGTAGTTTCGGTATTATGATCTTGATTATTAATATGCTAATTAGGTTTATAGCCTTATCCTTGTTGATGCTAACCTTGACCTTGATTCTAATTATTCCTTTGTTTTTACTTTTTTTTTTGATAAATGGGTCTTTGTAGATGCCCATATCTTGATTTTTGTTCTTTGTTATTTATTTTACCTAATTTCTCCACTTTTAATCATGTCCTCAATAATATGTCTTAATTGTACACATCGATAAACAATGTGGCCAATAGCATGATGGAAATTTCAAAACTCATCTTCCCGATACCAATCAAGGGTTGATCTTCAATGAAAAATTTTAGTATAGGCCACATAATCAAATTCACTACCACTAACTTCTGAAATACTACCTCAATAGGTTCTCCCAGTTTGTTGAATGTTTTATACTTGTTAAATGCCCTGTATGGAGGAGCTCTTTGCAAGGTGGTTAAGGGATTGGGTTAGGTTGGTTGTATATTTAGATCTAGCAGAGCCTACACCATTTACACATGCCTTAATTCTATCACTCCATTGCCTACCATGTTCTTGTTCTTGTTCTTGTTCTTGTTCTTGTTCTTGTTCTTGTTCTTGTTCTTGTTCTTGTTCTTGTTCTTGTTCTTGTTCTTATTCATTTTCTTGTTAGAAACCTAAGGTTATTTTATAGTAGTAGCTTGACTAGGTGGTTGGGTCTGATTAGATGTATGACCCTATGAATAAATTTTTACAAGGCCTCTATTAATAAGTGCCTTCTCAATCTACACACCTTTATCAATAATCTCCTTGAATGTGTTGGCATAAGTGAGTCACAAATTATGAGCTATCTCAGGGTGCATGTTTTGTGTAAAAATGTCAACCAACTACTCATCTAGCAAGTTGTGTTGAAAGCAATTAGCTAATGCTCTCCATCATTGTAAATATGTTACAAAGTTTTCTCCATCTCTTTATTTTTCTTTACATAAGTCAACCACTGTTAACTCATGCTCAATGTTATAAGAGAAGTGGTTGACAAATTTATCTGATAAATCATTTCAATATATCACCAATCCCTTAGGTAATTTGAGGATCCAATTTAGAGTTTATCCATCCAAACTACATGGAAATAAGTGGAGCAAATAAACACTATTGTAGGCTACCTCTTGGTATAGTACAAAAAAGGCTTGAATTTGTTTTTGAGGATCCCCCTTTCCTTTATATTTATCAAATTTGGGTGCCTCAAAATGAGGCATAAAGGGGACTTAAAGAATGATCAAATTAAATGGGTATGGACATATCTTGTCAAACTTGTACTTTTTGATTCAGTTGTCCATCTCAAGCCTTGTAACTATTTCCTTTATGGAATTCCACTCTTATCTGTTTGGTGCATTTGTTGGTGGAATATAATTTTGTTGTGGTAGAATGTACCCCTTTTGTATGGTCTTATTTGGGATATGAATCCTATGTCCAAAAGTTTGGTTTTGAATTACCCTTTGATTGGAGTAGGTCTGACATTGTTCATTCAACAAATTGTGATGTTGATTCCTAGGTGCTTGATACATATTCCCTAGAATTTGTCATTGTGAGCTATAAGAATTCTACTAATTTTGGGGTATCTATTATTGGTTAACAGCATTGTAGTTGAGATGAACTTGCTAAAGTGTTTTATAAAACACCCCCAATTTGTGATGAATCCTTAGTTCTTTGTTGTTGCGAAGGGGCTAGAGTCCCCTGATTTTGAAAAAGGTATGCTCTATATCAAGTGAAATGTGTTGTGAAGAATTTATAGGTTTGTTTTGTTTAAAAGAAGCCCTGAGGTCTACTATAAATGTAGGATCAATAAAGGTCTTTTTGTATATGGTTTGTTCTTGTTTCCTAAAAATGGTATTATCGATTGAAGTTATGACTAAATAAACTATTAGGTCTGCAATAAGTTGGTGAGTGTACCACTGACTAATTTTCTAAATCTTGGTAACAAGATCCTAATCCATTGAGGAGGACTCTATCAATTGTTCTTTCCCTTTATTAGTGGAATTAATGTTGGATTTTATGACATGATTAAGAGGTTGCTCTATTTGTTGCTCCTTTAATCAAAAAATCATGTACAATTGTTTCATTGGTAAATTTGGTGGTAGTCTTGTGCCTGATTCTATTAACCTCAAAAAGGATCCATATTTTCCTTCTAAAGGTTGGTGTTCATAATAACCTTGTTCAGATCCTACTATCATTGGGATATCATCAAACATGATGGAGTGTTCTTCTCCATCATAACAATGCTCCTCCTCATAACTAAGGTTGTAAGAGACTCCACTATGAGTATTACTTTGTATAATTTTTGAAGATGGTTTGCTACATTTGTTAAGATGTGGAATATGGTTCACAAACATTTTTACAAAGTGTTTTAGATTGTTCAATCAAACAAACACAAAGTAAAATTTGATCAATAATTAGAAAATAAATGGCATAGTGCCACACAATTAAAAGAAATAAATCAAAAGATTACTCAACCTTGGTTGGTTAAAATCATTAATTTAGAAGAAGGTAAAACAATCTTAGAACCTAGAGTGTAGGCTAGCACAATAAAACTTAGGTTCAAAGTATGTCAATACCATAAAAATATAATCACAACTATGGTGAGTCATGGCTAGAGAATCTAGAAGACCTTTTAGATAAAAAATATTAAGATGTGAACTAAGAATCTCAAGACGTCAACTAACACAAGAAATCCTCAGTATAAAGCCAAAAATAAATAAGAAGCACAATGGGGCCACATGGTAAAGAAGGTAGAATGGTCAAGGAACCTAAAGTGTGAGCAAATGCAAGATAATCTAAGTCCAAAATAAGATTAGAATGTGAAAGATTCTAGATAATGACCTTCAATCCAAGTGGAAAATATCACCCAAGTTACTCAAACCAAGCATGAAAGGTAAACTACCCAAGCCCAAGTTGTAAGCAAGACTCCAGCATAGACCAATTGCATTTTGGATTTGAACTTAGAAAGACAAGATTTCAAATTTGGAAAAAAATGACTTTAGATTTGCAAAGTGATGAATAGTCTAGACTCACATAAACAATGTAACAATGCACTTTGAAAATACAAACACAATTTATTGGATTTGATTTTGAACAAGGCTAAAAATGTTTTGAATTTGACCAGTGTAACATCTCTTTGTTCAAAATAAATCGTGTATAGTAAGTGTTTGGTTTTAGGATGCATTTTGTTTCACAAATAAACATTTTCTAGACTAGAGAAAAAATGTCAGTAAACAAGAACAAGAAAAACACTGAAGTATGCATCCTATCCTAGAAACTAATAAGGTTGCATTGCACTCTTGGATTCCATCGATATACTCTTTCTTGAGAGGAAATAAGATGTAAATCTAATAAATTTAGATGCACATGAAAAGTAGGGTTTTTAATCCCCTTTTCTCAAGAGATCGTATGGTGACATAGAACTTCAAGCTACTCATCATGCACCAATAATACTCTATGACAAGTGGGTTTATCTAAAAACTATCAAGTTTCATATGTTCTAAATGGTCCCATATGTGTGATTAACACTAGGGAACAACACATCATTTGAATTCAAGTTAACCACTTGCTATGAAAAGGTTTTATCTTTTTCACAACCACTACATCTATCACTTTCTCAGTATAGTGCAACATCCAGATTAAGCCATCATTTTGAGGTAGGTTTTACTAACGAAACTTGTTTAACCACTCAAACAAGCATCCCAATAAGTCAACCTCAATTTTTATACCCCACTATGGAGTGGGGTTTAAGTGATGTTGGTAAATGAATTCCCAAGTCAATTTTTTCCTAGATAACTTATGGGGAGGCTATGAACTCCCGCCCATAAGCCAAGATGTAAGAAATAAAAATTATAGGACTTTAAGGTCATTTTGGGATCACCCAGATCACTCAGATTTTGGGGAGTGCCTTAGAAACATTCCTTCCATGCTTGGACCAAGTGAAAAAAGCAAAAATTGAAGTGATTTTGATCACCCGAATTCCATAAAGGAGATGGGGGGAGAGCATACATGCTACACTTGGTTTACGAAACAAACACATAATAAACAATAATAAAAAAGTAAAAGCTCTAAGAGAATTTATATAAAGTTTGAGTTTATTTTAGAACACCAAATAAAATATGAAGTGAAATTTTCCTTTGGTTGTTGTAAAATATAAATTATCTTAGTTATGTAAAATAGAGAGTTAGAAGTCTAGCAAGGGGTGTGGGATATTAGAATAGACTTGAACTTTATTGTTTTAACCCTCTAGAATTTGAGCAGGTCAATCTCATTATTCTGCAAATCAATTTTTCTATTCAACTGGATGATTTCATCATTTCTCCGTATGAACCCATTGTTACATAAAGAAGGAAACACATTGTCTGGTGATCCTATTGATTAGCAAGACAATATCATTGATAAATAGGGCAAACTCACCAAAATGATAAAAAATTAAAAACATGTCAATTAGCTATAGGGTTGGTCTAGGATGATCTCATTGATCTTTGAAATAATTCACTATTCTACAGGTCAAACCCACCAATCTTGAGGTCAATTTCGTCATTCTGTAAAAACACATAGACAGAGATAGAAAAACACAAATGTCAATTTTGTCATTTTCATGACCAACCTTACTATTTCTTAAGGTGATCACATCATTCCATAGAGAAATATCATTGATGTTTAGGTTGAATTCACCAATTATAGGTTGATTCCATCATTTTGTCCAAAATCCATAAGATAAGAAAATTAGGAGAAAAGAGGAGGAAAATGGCCTCAAAGGAGGGTGTAAATGCTAAATTAGAAGGGATAAAATGATGTGTGAGATGCATGGTCCCACCAAGCATTATGTAATGTAGAATAGGATTAAAAAATAAGTTAGCTCATGTATTAGTCAATAAATCCCAAAATAAGCATAAATAACTAACGTGTTAAGACTACTCCCTTAAGGGGCGGTGCTAATGAATTCAAAGAACTAATTATGAAAGTAAGACAAGTCATACTTTCCAAGTAGATATTATCCCTCAAAAGTGGTTAGTAAGTGTACTTTTCCTCAGATTTGGTGCTCTAAGTCTTTATTAATGAGGTGTAGCATGAGCCTCCATCATCTCTTAGTTCACCAATGGCTTAGGTTCTTCAATTTGGTCTAATTAGGTGAATGGGTAAAGATTTCTGTAACAATATTCTTGCATAATATCATTACTTAATTGAAGTTTGTTTGAAGTTATTTTTGCATAATTTTACACAACTCAAGCTTAAAAATGATGGTCTTGGCTGTCTTATTTATAGATTTTCTAAAATGTTTAGGATCAACCATGATCATCCATCTTGAGATAAAGATGTGCGGCCATTCATTGATTCAATCTTGGAGGACAAGCAATAAATATGATCATTAATCTTTGAAAGAATGGGGCATTGATGAGGCATGGGAGAGCTTAATCCTGATATTTATCCCATTAAAGGCTTATGGATGACATCCCTATGATGATATCATGAGATGATGCAGATTTGAATAATGAATTTTTAGTAAATAGATATTCAACAACTTTCATGGAATTTCCACTTAAGCTACTAATTTGGTTTTGATTTTCTTAAGTGACTTTAATTAATTTTCTAAAATTCTTTAGCAATATTTTGCACATTTAATAAACCTGATTAAAAATATCATTTCACTGAGTTATAATTTGACTAGATTATAATTATAAGGTGTCAATTGCATATAGGGTAATACCCTAGTTAGGGTATTATAAATGAAAAATAACACATGCACATGATGTATGCTACCGAATTAGAAGATTACAATGGTCTAGGATGTCATTTTACATGGTCACAATTTGACTCAAAGTGATTTGGGAAAATATAATGATTCTAAAAAATGTCTTACCTCGATCTGGCAATAGACAATAATTGGTACCTGCACATGACTTATGTGGATGAATTTAAGCATTTTAGTGATTTTGGTCCAGATTATGCGTTGTTATAGAATATCATTTGAATTTGCAATTTTAACACAATAGTGATGGGAATTAGATGTCTACATATAGATAATGTGTGTTTATCTGCATGCATAAAAATTAGTGAACTTGTTGTGAATAAATTTGTCCTTTATGTATCCCTTTCTTCTTTTTCCCCTTTTCTCTTCTCCATCTCCCTTCCTTTCATTTATTTTTTAGGTATCTATATACCCCCAAAATATGTCTAAATAGGATATCGATAGATCCTTTGGCCTAAAGGACTATAAGATAAGCCAATTTAGCTCTATCAAACCTTTGTTGATGAGTCATAACAACCCAACCTTTGATACTAACATGGAATACCAATCCTACAACTACTCCCTCCCTAACACTCAGACAAGGAGCAAAATCATCATCTAAGAGATAGATGATGTATTTGAAATTGTAAGTAACCATCCTAACTCTAGCATCATGACCTTTATAGGTGGAAGCACAACCATTCCTTGCATGGCCACAAGGCCATATATAATTCTGTAGATCCCAAATGTAGAAAAGGTCACCAAATATGATCACTACTTAGGAAGGATCTATCATTTATAAGATAAGGTCAACTGCATGAAAATTGTTGAACATCCTCTCATTAAGAATCAAAATGCCTCTAGCCTGCCAATGGACACTATAGACACCACTCTTGGGGATCTAACCCTGAACCAACTCCTTCATGCAGCCTCATTTCATACATCCACTCCTACATTATAAACCCATGAATCCAAAACTAATGATGGTCTAAGTTAGCTCATTAACACCCTAGTGGGTCATATCCATGACCTAGAAAATAATCAACAAGCTTTGATCTAAAGGTCAGGCCAAAACCATCTCATGCCCACTCATCCCTCTTCTCATCCCATTCAAACAACAACCTACCCCACACCACAATAACAAACTTACATGCTCCCACTATTGCAAAAGCAAATACCACCAATTAACCATGTTTTTCATCAACCCTTTATGATATTCTCACTTATGGGGTCCCCAACCCTAACTATCGAAAATGCATTCACCCCACTAAGTACCTAGATTAACCCCAATAAGGGGTATACACATATGCTTGGCCATTACAAAACAATGTGAAAATAACCAATACATTATTATCCATGCCTCCAGGCCACATACCTCTAAAATATAACCACTCTCCATAAATAGATTATGTCTTGCCCTATACAACACTGATATACATGCAAAAGACCTATGCACCACCACAATAAGCCACATATATGTTACCACAAGTCATGATGTCTCCTACATCTCACAATGTCCCTCCATACTTCTACATGTATTCAAAATCTACTCAACCAGATAATTAATCCTTGGATTACTCCATTCCACCTTATCAAGATTCTTCCACACCTCCTGGTGGTTATCAGGCCAACCCATGCACTACCCCACCTCCTCATCCCAGTCCCACTGTGATAGGATAAACTTTAACAACATTATAACCTATGTTGGATACCTCAAGGAACCCCTCAACACAAACATACAAGGAGTCCTCCCATGTCCCCTACTAGATTTCCCTTAGTTCAAAGGGGAAGGGGACCCCAATACACATGTAAAAGCTTATTTTACCATTTTTAGATAGCTCCCACCTTGGGATGGGGTGTAGTAAAGATATTCCCCAAGACTATCAAGGGGATAGCACTTGACTGCTACCATCATCTCCCTAATAGATCTATACACTCTTTTATCCAACTTATGGTCGAATTTGTCAAGGCATTTAAAATGAACAAACTCCTAAAGACTGGCATACGAGAGTTCTTGCATATCAAACAAGAATACAATGAATCAACTACACATTTCATCATAAGATAGTGATAGGTCCTTTATTCCTCTACTAGTACACCTAACATAGACCAACAAGAGTTATGTAATCTTTTCCTCCACTCCCTCAATAAGGAAATAAGGGAGGATATCCATAAGTTCTCATACTAGTCATATGAAGAGGCCCTTGAAAGTGCATTGTGCATTGACTAGGCAACCATCAATAGTGGTTGATGTATTTATGGGGATAATGGGCACATCAACACTCCCAACCAAAATAATAGGGGATATTGAAATATGAACCCAAACCCAAACAATGTAAATAACCAAGGTCTTAAGATACTAAACCGTAATAAGAATGCTACCATTGATGGTAGGGTAATCACAAAGTTACTGAATGAAGTTTGTTTTTTTGGTTATAGAAACATCACTGATCGAGCTAAAAAATAAAACCCTATGAATAATGGTCAATATCCACTAATAAATAACACCAACAATGATAATAATACTAGGGTCAATAACCAAATCCCCCTCCTATCATTCATGTAGTTGATTTCAACTACTTTGTAACATATAATATCAAAACCACAACCAAAACTAATACCAACAAAGTGAACAATACCCATAGTTTCATAATCAAGGTTACTATCAACATAAAAATCAATAGGTATTTGGATAATAAGGGTAAAATGTGACCTATAGATTACAAACCAAAATTTTATTGCCTCTTTCACATAGTCATAGGCCATAACTCTTAGAGCTACTGAGTAATAAGTTCATACAAAGACTCCCAGAGGATGAAAGACAAACATTTGTGGATGTGTTCCTAGGAGGCATGCACATAAACACCCAAACCCTTCCAAATGGTCTCATTGTTATCAAAAATTATAACCTTCAAATTTACCACAATACATTTCCCAATCACCAAATTCACCCCCTACCAAGTCAACAATAGAATAACCAACAAGGTCACCCTATTCAACATAACCAATCTATAGTGACAAGCAATTATGACATTGTAGCCTCCACTTCTAAGGTGTCAAAAGCTGATGTGGATCTTTAGTTGGGAGTTTAAGGCAAGACTCAAATGATAGGAGTTGTTGAACTATAAGTATAAAAGGAAGCAAACATTATAACTCACACAAGAGGGGATCAACCTATCATTAGACCCAATGTCTACATGGTTAAAATATTTTAAAAATAAGACATTCTACCTGATGACCATTCCCCTTCCATATATGATCATTAGGACCTACAGCATGATGGGGCCAAGTACTATCTAGGTACTGGGGTAGGAGTAATTCTCATTTCCCCTAAGGGGTGAGTTATGCCCTTTGGGTTCAAACTAGACTTTGAGTGCATAAAAAATGGAGCCGAGTATGAGGCCCTACTACTTGGTATGCTCATCACTAAGTGCCTAAGTGTCCAAAACTTAAAAATCTAGGGATATTCACAACTAGTGTCAAATCAAGTATCTAAAATCTACCAAACCAAAACCAAACATCTCTAGTTGTATAAAACTACTATCCATGAAGTCACCAAGGACTTTGATTTTATCTCTAATGAAGCAGTCCTTAGAGAAAGCAACCAACTCACTGACTATATGGTTGCCTCATCTTCACATTTTGTCCCCCATCCAATGATCCCATAGTTGGATTTTATAGTCTCAATTAGGATGGAGCCTCTCATAAATAAAGCTCCTAACGACCAAAAAATCACCCATGTCAGATTAGATGAGGGCCCCCTTGTCTTGGATCTAGCTGACAATGATGAGGCCATCCTCAAATTATTACAAGCCTATGATGACCTACCCTCATTCTATCACAAGAGGGGCTTCTCATTCACCTTTTATCCTAACCTGAGACTTGGAAACAAGATTGATAAATCCTATTGCCATGTGGAGGATTATCTCTCCTCTGATGATAATCATGATGTCTTCAACACCGAGGGTAAAGATCTAGGCTTGCCCCAGCTCTTAACATATTTTAAGTGGGAAAGACATCCCTCATTCAGGAAACTATCAACATTAATATTGGAATGGAAAAAAACCCTAAAATCCTAAAGATGAGGTTTTCACTCTTTGAACAAGAGATAGAGGACCATAAACATCTCCTCATAAAACTTTCCAAAGCCTTCACCTTCTCCTAAACTAACATGATAGCCATCAATCCTGACGTAGTTATCCATAACCTAGTTACAAATCTCAATTCAAAACTTGTCAAACAAAAACTCAGGCCCATCAAACCTAAGGTTACATTAATGGTGAAAGAGGAAGTCATCAAGCTCTTAAAATTAAGCGTCATTAAGCCCATCGACTACTCCAAATGGATATCCAACATCGTCCCCATTCTAAAAAAGAATGGTAAGATTAGAATATGCATATACGTTTATGACATAAAAAAGGCATGCCCAAAATATGACATCCTCCTCCCATCCATTGATGTCATTTTTTATGCTACTTTGGGATATGAACTACTATCACTCATGGATGGATTTTTGGGATGTAACCAGATTTGCATCTATGATGAAGACCAAAGCAAAACCTCATTCACTACACCTTGGAGAATGTTTTGATATGTTGTAATGCCTTTCAGCCTAAAAAATATAGGGGCAACATATCAAAGGGTTATGACCCACATTTTCCATGACCTCATTCATAAAATAGTAGAAGCCTACATAGATGACTTACATAAAAAATAAAGGTGATGCAAAGATAATTTGGAAGTGTTAAGCATCATCCTCACATGGTTGATCAAATACAAGGTCACTCTCAATCTAGATAAGTGTGTGTTTGGTGTCACTAACAAAAAACTCCTAAGATATATTGTTTCCCAATGTGGGATCGATATTAGCCCCACCAAGATCTGAACAACCCTAGAAATAAACCCTCTCATGGGTGAATCTAGCACTAGAACATTTTTATGTAAGTTATGAGTCATTCATCAATTCATCCCCAATCTTTCTTACATCATTTACCCTATAAATAACCTAATCAAAAAGATGAACGTTTGAACTTGGATAAATAATTATCAAGAGGCATTTGAGGTAGTAAAGCACTTTCTTATGTCTCCTTTTATACTCATGGCACCTAATCCAAATAGGATTTTGATACTTTATATAAGAGTGACTAAGGTATCCCTGATATGTATGTTGGCTCAAGAAGATGACACTAGTAAGGATCACATGATCTATTTCATCAGTTAAACCCTTATCGATTATGAAACATGATATACTCAAGTAGAAAAGGAATATCTAGAAATAGTATTCATAACTAAGTGACTATGACACTATATGCTTAATCAAGAAAAGAGAGTCATTATGAGGTCTTAATACCTACAGAATTTCCTAACCTAGGTAGTTCTCTCTCAAAAATCAAGATGTTTCATTAATTTTTAAGTGAATTTAAATTGACTTATATTAACAAAAAATCCATTAAGGGATAAATCATCATTGGTTGGTTGGTTTAATCCCCTCTAGATGTTAACAACCTTGTCGATACTAATTTCCTTGACAAAGTGATATGCTATATAAAAATCCCATCATTAGTTCTTCCCTTTGGTATATAGACATCATTAACTACCTAGTCAATCAAACTTCCCCCGAAGGCACCAATTCATAATAGAAGAGACACCTGCATGTTTTTACATCCAAGTACACTATCTTAGAAGTAGTATTTTATTGCAAAGCCTTTGATTGAATGTTGTTATGATGTGTCGACCAAGAGGAGTCAGAAAATGTCTTCTTTCATTGTCATACAAACATATACAATGGGTACTTTAGTGAGTATGCAATCATTCAAAAAATCCATAGGAAGGGGTATTTCTAGCCCATTATAGGACATAACATCATCAAACATGTTTGTAAATGCAAAATGTGTCAGTTATTTTCACATGAGATACATGTTTTCCCTAGGGCATTATAAGCCATCATCACTTTGTGGCCCTTTTCTATGTAGGTACTAGATTTATTAGGTAAACTCTCCCATGTTTCTTTAGGCAGTCACCACTTCATCATCATGATAATTGATTATTTCACCAAATGGGTAGAAGTGATACCCCTAATAATAGTGACTAGTTTTATCATTGTGAAGTTCATCCTCAATCAAATCCTTTGTCGATTCGAGGTCCCATAGGTCCTCATTATCGATAGTGTGTCCCATTTTAAGAACCTTGAGGTTCACAAACTGTGTGAGAAATGTAATATATCACACCACTTGGATTTTATGTATTATCTACAAGCTAACGGCCAAGCTAAGGCCACTAATAAAACCTTAAAGTCAATCTTGGTTAAAACCGTTAAAGACTCCAAATGGGATTAACATTTATAGCTCTACCTAACATTATGAGCTTACAAAAGAACTATTAAAACACCCACAGGGGAAACCTTATACTCACTAATGTCCAATTTTAGGCTATTCAACCCTTATATGTGGAAATACCTAGCCTTCACATCTCCCTTTGAAGCCTCCTCAATGAGGAGGAATATAGGGAAAGGCATTTAGTTGTGTTAAAACTCTTAGATGAGCATCAGATCACCCTACCAACAATAACATAGATTATGTTGACTGCATGTGTAGATAATACAACAAACACATCTATGAGTTCCCAATTTGCATTGGGGATCTTATCCTTAAGCTTGATAATCAAATTGACAAGAAGGAAGGAAAGGGTCAGAAATTTAGACCCAACTAGTTGGGCCCCTACTTGGTAACACAAGATTTCAACAACAGAACATATCAGTTATGCACTTTAGAAGGCAAAGAATTTGGTGTGCCTATGAACTCTTCACATCTAAAACATTTATATATCTAGTTCTCACATATCACTCCACTCCCACCTGTATTGCATTTTCATATGTCACATTTTCACCAACAAAGTAGAGGTGTTGTTTTATGATTATTTAGTTGGTTGGTTCGCACAATATAGAAATTTTCAAAATGTAGCACATTTCATTTACCCATTATTACATTTCCTTATCACTCTATATAGTAATCACTCACAAAATTAGCATGTTACATTGGTCTTTGTCTTAGTTCTTACAAGAAGATTACACCTACTTCCATACATCTTCTTACCCATGCTAGCCTATAGTCTAGTGTAGAGTCTTATCCATGGTAGATTCTCCTCTTAAAGTGCCTTCTAAATTAGAACATTAGCATGCTAAAAAATAGGTAAATTTACTTTCTTATCTTGGTCCTTAGTGATGAGCACTTACATATTACTAGTTTTTTGGGGCCAAGATTTTGGGGTAAAGACCTTGTAAATGGAAAAGTAGACACTTTTATAAAAATCAAAAGCTTATGTAAATATAAAATTCAAATTTCACATCTCTCATCCTTTGCTAACCTTTGGTGTTGAGCCCTCGCATCTTAATAGTTGTGTGGGGGTAGAATATGAAAGAGATGCCCTTATTCACCTACATTTAGCCTTTGATGGTGAACCCATGTGTCTTCCTAGTCACATGAGACTAAGTATGGGGGGGTCATAAAAAGAAGCAAATTCAAAAGCATAAGCACTATTAAATCAAAAAGTGTCTAAGTAAAAATATCTTCAAAAACCTTGTCTATATGCCTATACCAAAAAAGGTAACCTTTTCCCATTTTAATAGTTATGTCAAGGTAGGTTCTCCCTAGATGAAGCCAATAAAGTTCGTATTTTATAAGTTTAGTAATAAGTACATATCCCCCTTTGCTCATAAAGACTAGGTCATCTTCCTTTCTCCTACAAAATTTCCATTTATGATTCATCTCACATTTATCCCATTTTTCATCCCTTGCTACAAATTGGAAGTAATATATTGTGTGAAAAAAGCAATTGAATAACCATATACAAGACAATTATTAGCATAGTTTTAGTCACACATGTATATCTATCATCGTAAATCATTTTCATAAAATTTTGTTTCCACATATACATATGCATTTTCCCATAGTAATATATAAAAATTTACAAAAAAAAAAAAAAGATAGATATATGTATACATACATCATCATATATCTAGTCCTCTAGAGTGAATAAACTGAGAAGATGATATGAATGTAAAAGAATTATGTCACATGATGAGCAATGAGAGATACACCAAAAACATCCATATATATAAAGTAAGCTGTCAATTTTGTATAATAAAGATGTCTAATAAAAATGCCTCTATAGAGTTTCAATGTGCCTTAAGGCATCTCAAAAATAATTAGCATATAGATAGATACAATCAAAACATCTAAAAAATAAGTCTCATAGGTTTGTCCTCCTCCTTGAGGAATGTGATAAGGTGGAATAATGTCTAGGGATGTGGTTTTGATGGTGTCTATTTCTTGTATCTCCTCATGTTGATCCTATACTCTCTGTTAGTTGGTGGCCAAGAAGGTGATTCTTGCTTGATCCTCCCTCTAGTACCATCTTCCTAGTCCTGTGACTAGAGACTCCACCACCTCCTACTCTTATCATGGTATCCACCAGGGCCTCTTCTCTCCTCACCCTAGCTAACAAAGTGTTGTTCTTTGTCCTTAATGTCATCATCATCATTGAATCATGGTATGTTTGGGTAAACACCTATGTGTGGCACCTAATCCCTATAAAAACCATGGGATCTACCAATCACTAGTCTCATATCTAGCTAGTGCTTAACTAAAATAGATTGATCAGGGTATCCTTGATCATCCTCCTCCATGCACCCACAATATATATAATCACAAAATAGACAAGATGAAATAGGTATGGCTAGCATGAAAAAATCTAACATATGTAAAAGTAGCTAAATATATAGAAGAAATCAAAATGTGAGTTGTAATAATGAATGAATAAAATCAACAATTTTTACTTGGATCTCCCTCTTGCCACTTGAGATTAGAATCATAGTCCACAACCTCCTCCTCATCCACATATAGATCCTCCTATAACTCAACATACTACTGGGGATCACTCTCTCCCTCTCCTCCTTATTACTACTCTTGTTGTGCATGGCCCAGTTATGGTGGTGGTGAACCCATTTATTACTAGCCAGCTCTAACCTATCCCACTCCTCCTCTAGGTGTTTATCGAGATGGTCAAGTGATAAGCACCCCTCTCACTAGTAGGTGTCATTATAATCACCCTAATCTCATTTCCCTTACCTCATGAGTCCCACTATACACAACTCCAGGGATGGGGAGGTTACCTACATAAAGAATACCAAACTGTTAGGGCACTCAATCCATCATGTGTGCATTAACTTGTAACAACCTAACCTAAACCTGCATATCCCTAATGACTGCTATAAGGTAACCCCTTTAATGACCCATTTCCCTATCATGTCTTGGTAGGGTAGGGAAATCAAATATATTGATATCAAAGACCCCGTGGTCTAGGGAAAAGTGTTGGAAATATTGTCATTGATGTCAAAGGTCTAGAATTGGTGGTAAGGCCCCATTGCATTTAATGGTCTTTTTAATATTCATATCTTGGCTAATGTATGTTAATATCTATTTAATATTAATGAATATATTTTTGGTTTTATATAAGTCAAAGGAGGCCCATGGAGAAGTCAAAGAGTCATGGGGTAAAGACAAAAGAGGAATGAGATGCATTTTCTCATGAAGAGTCATCTTGAGGAATTCCAAGAGTCATCATGTGAAGGCAAAAGAGGGTATGGCACATTTTTCCATGAAGGGACACTTTGAAGATTATGAAAAGTCACTAAGATAAAGACAAAAGAGAAAAGGATGTTTTTGCTTATGAAGGGTCACTATGTGACTTTTCAAATGTAAGGATATGAAGGGTCATACAAGTTTAATGCCATTTTCCATGAGGATTGAAGGGTCACAAAGGATGAATGCCAAAGGTCATTTGGAAAGCTATAACTAAAAGCTTGAGAAGCTATTTGATATATGCAAGAGAGTGCATGGTTTTGTAATTATTTTATATAAGAAAATAGGAGAGAAAAACAAGAGATATTATAGAGTTCTATCATTTATTGAGTAAGCAACATTGAGAGATAGTTGTGTTTTATACACAAGAGGGGTTTGTGCTCATGTGGGTTGGTGCTCATAAATATTTGCAAGGGGTTAGTTTTCCTATGGGTTGGTGCTCATAAATAGTTTTTGTGTTGGTCCTCGGCAAAGGGGTTGGTGCTCCTGCAAGTTGGTGCTTGCAAAATTTGTAATTTGAGTTGGTACTCATTCATATACTTGAGATTTTTCTCCATTATTTTTTCCACTTTGGTTTTCCACGTAAAAATTTGGTCTTTCTCTCTCTCTCTCTCTCTCTCTCTCTCTCTCTCTCTCTCTCTCTCTCTCTCTCTCTCTCTCTCTCTCTCTCTCTCTCTCTCTCTCTCTCTCTCTCTCTTTTGTGGTGCATGTTATTGTTTTAGTTTTATTGCATATCTTGAATGTGTGATTAAGTGGTTAAAGAAAAGAAATCAGTTTAAGTAAAAGATATATAATATACTGATTCACCCACCTCTCAGTATATTTCATGCTTAACAATTGGTATCAGAGCAGGTTCCTTTTTGTAAAAGTTTTACAGCTTGAAGGTAGATCAGGGAAAGCATGATGACTAGATCACATGAACATTTTTCTACAACTAAGGCACCTTTTTTTTATAAGACAAATTATGCTTTTTAGAGCATAAGGATGAAGACTTATTTTATATCTCTTAGATTTGACATTTGGCAAGAAATGGTGGAGGAATATGAAGAGCCACAGACACTTGTAACTACTCCAATGAAAAAGAAGGCAAGTGAAAATAATTCTAAAGCTTTAAATGCTTTT